>JBBMKE010405024.1:0-12104 GCA_037834125.1 Lippia alba | reverse complement strand
TGATGGTCCTTCATGGAATATTATTATTTGATGATTGTGGAGTTAATTGCAGAAATAACATTCCTTTTCAATGGGTTTTAGAAATTAAAGATTTTTAATGATATTTCTGTCACTCGTATAATCCTAAAATTATTCAAGAAAAGGTACAATGTTGAAAAGTCTAGAGCAATCAATAGTGTTTTGGGCTAGTTATGAAAATACTCAAACATAGAAGAAATCTCAATTTTGGTATACCAGTTCACTCTAATTTGCAATTTTGGGGAAAAAAATTATTTCGGCAAAAAAACTAATCCATAACTCTAGAAGTGCACAATTTATGCACTATTTGACCCGAATAGATATGACATGCCGGAAAACTCCCCCGAAGCTCGCAGAACTTGCTTCGTGGAAAATTCGCCAATGAACAAGTGGAGATCGGAATAGGTTTTCTAGCGGGTCATATCTATTCCGGTCAAATAGTGCATGTAATTACAATTTTTTGAAGTTATGAGCTAATTTTTTCACCGATTTTTTTAACCAAAATTGCAAGTTATAATTATGGTGAGATAGTATACCCAAATTGCAGTTTTCTCTTCAACCATATATTGATAATTCTTGTCTGAATTTGGTCGGTCAAACCAATACATATATAAGGATAACTGAGTACTTGTGATCACGTGTTTCTTGAAAATTTTTGAGAAACTCACAAATCAAATAACAAATACAATATACCTGTGATCTGGTCGGTGGTAAGGTTTAGCCGAGTTGATTTCGAACTAGAATTGTCCATGCATATTGTACTTAACTAACCATATTCTACTCGAATCACTCATGCTATTGCTCGTAGTACGTACACATGTGATTGACGTTTCTCCTTAGATGTGTCTCGACTCTAGAGTCTAGACTGATTCATGAGTCTTGTTTTGAATTCAACTCGACATAAATGTGAGTACATTTATTGCGAGTTTTATGCATCATAAACCCCGTATGCAAAAAGAACAAGATAAACCCTATGCGACATAAAATCATATAAAAAACCTCATGTCATAAAACTATTTCCCATCGCTTCCTGAATCGACTTCATCATATTTCTTGATATTTCATTAGTGTTAAATCCTACTTTCTTTTTTGAACTATTTGCATCGTAAGCCACGTATTAACTAAAAGTAGTATTTTAAACACTATATATATAGTCCCTATTCTTTATATTATACCATACAATTTCTGAGGTGTTTTGTCTGAGGTCCTTAAACGCCATTATGGTTCTATTTGTGGTCCCTAAATGATCGAATTTAAATTTATCTATAAACTACAAATGCATCACTCATTGTTTTATTATGTTACAAAGCGATCCCTATATTATGTTGAAATTACATATTAGTTGATGGTGTCGGAAATTGGATGGGAGGAATTCAACACCAATCAAATTCTATTTGTGTGTGAGGCTGAAGACCATCATAGGCATTGAGCCTCAGGAATTGGGTTCCCAAAGAGCATGGATTCTACCAGCTAGGTTAACACCTTAGTGAAGAAGATGAAGCTGTGAGAAGCTTGAATGTGTAGCTATGGAGTTTCCAGTTCAGTGTGTGGCTTGTGCGTGAAGGAAGTATACTATAGCAACTAGAGATTGCTTAAGAAAAGCGAGTGACACTCTCCTATTTATAGTTTAAGGGTGAGGTTATTTCAGTAATTATACCAGTGTGGTCCTGGAGCAGTGTCTCCCTGGACATGTGTTGTAACGTGAGGGCCTGAAAGGGACCTGACTGTGTCTCAATCACCTTTTAGACGGTTATGCTAAACTGTTGCATCAGCGGCAATTGAGGATTTAGTCCCTCGTGAAGACGGAATCCCCAGTATTACTCGAGCGTTCGGATGCACAAATTAAGATTCCCTAAAAGGGGAAATAAGAGGCGGTTTGCACGAGCGATGGTGCCTCGAGGGTTAACCCTCATAGAGGAGATCCCGACGGGAGTAACCCATACAAGAGAATAGCCGCGAGGGTAGGGCTGGCGAGAGCCACGAGCCTTGGATATCCGAGCGTTCCAATACCCCTGCCCCTGGGTCATGATGGGAGCCCCTTCGATCATGCCACGTGGACGGTGGAGGCACGAGCGTATCTTGGGTCCATCATTTGCCCCCAAATTCCGCAGTGTGATCTTCGAGTGCACTGTGGAATTTCAAGAGTCTGCGAGCGACTCCAGGGAGATAAAGAGTCAAGGCTTTGATAGTTGGGTGATGGCGAGCGTCTCTACAACGGACAATCCCTGCAGGGCATTAAATGCCATCTTGTCCGAGATTACTTTAATGCAGGCGCATTTAATGCGACGTGGTCGCGTGGGCGCGTGGACCTCGGATGGCGTGGGGCGGTTACCAAAAGCAAAACGGTTTCCAATGCGGGAATGATTGCATTTTGAATTTCTGAGATTGTC
The DNA here is from genome assembly GCA_037834125.1 of Lippia alba. Lineage (NCBI taxonomy): Eukaryota > Viridiplantae > Streptophyta > Magnoliopsida > Lamiales > Verbenaceae > Lippia > Lippia alba. The sequence continues at coordinate 9,696 of JBBMKE010405024.1, read as the reverse complement.
GTACCATATAAATAGCAATTCCCTCAAACTTAGCCATTTTTCACGCTTGCAGACCTCTCAAAGCATACAAGTTTCTCTGGCTTTCGCGATTCTCTGCAATTCCAGCGAACTTCCTTTTAAGTTCTTAGATCAAGGTAACTATCTTCCTGATAATCTTCTTCGCTAACGGTAGATTAGGTTGTGGGGGGATTGCTGAGCGATCGTTGCGGAAGTTACAGATTTGAGAATCCTTAGGTTCCTAGGTTGGCTTGCGAGTTCTTGAACTTTCTGGTATCCAAATTTAAATTCCATGGCCGGAGAAAATTCTCCTGATAGTGCTGCGGTTAGTGATACCGCTCTAGAGATTGAAGAGATATCTCCACACGTTTCTCATTTGCAGAGGAATAGGAGAATCCCTGAAGCGGTCCCAGCAAGGAGGGTTGAGTACATGACACAGGAAGAAGTGTACAAGTTGCTCGAGGACACTTATTGGGCCCCGAACTTATGGGTCCGCACTGCTGGTACGGATGACAGGGCCAATGATCCCCCGAGGGTTTCATGACAGTGTATAAGGATGCCATCTCGCTGGGGGGATTGAGATTCCCTATCCCTCAGAAAGTGAGGGACATATTGAATTACTTAGATCTATGCCCATCCCAAGTTTTGCCTAATGGGATAGCTCTCATCAACTGCTTCGTGGCCCTCAAGAAAGCCACAGAACAATATCCATCGCCATCGAACTTCGTTAAGCTCTTCCAAGTTGCAAAATCCTCACGCTCGTCGCTGGAGGCCGATTTTTACTATATCTCTTCCAAGAGATTTATGAAGACCATCCATTCTTCTAAAGATTCGCTCAGGGAGACTTGAAAGAATAAATTTTTCTATGTGAGTAGTCCAGCGGATATATTTGGAGCACCGATGCGATGGGTAGTGCACGGAGACGGACCGCTAGTGAGGAATAGGTCCCCTGCCCCCGTGCTCGAGGGTTGGGCCAGGAGTCTAGCTTTCGCCATGAAGAGCTTAGATGGTAATTTTATAGAATCAGAGGACTTCTTGCAGAAAGAGGAATCCGTGTTCTGTTTTGGGCTCTCGATGCATCCAAAGTTGGTGGAAAATCCCCCCACGGAGGTTATGGAGAAACATGGTTAGACTTCTAGGACTAACCCTTTACTAACTTGCTAACCTTTGAGCTTTGTCGTCAATATTCGATGTTCCCGACATTTTCTTTACTTTATTAGCATTCTGTTTTACTGCTTTTAATGCTGGGCTAACGTTCGTTTCCTGATATCTTGGTGCAGCAATTGAGGTGTTAATGGCTGGAAAGGCAGCTTCCAAGATTGCAGCTCTAATGAAGGCTCGCACCGTGAGCGTGGATACAGAGGTGAATCCTCAGATCCTAACTCCTCCCGCGACCCAGACGGTCGAGGCACAGAATAACTCGGAGGCTCCGCCAGCCACAGTGACCGCCGAGGGTCAAGGTACCCCAGTTGACCCAAAAAAGAAAAGGAAGCTGGTGAAGGCCAGTGCTGGGGCGGAGAAAAAGTCTCGAGGCCCTGCTTCGAGAGTGGTGATAAAGGAGGGTGGCGCCGGACGCTCGGATCCCTCGAAGAAGTTCAGGAGGATGATTGACCCTCGTCGAGTGACAGGAAAGGGGAAGAAAGTGGTAGTGGGCCCCCTTAAATTTGATGACGGCTACACCTCTTCCTCCGAGGAGGAAAAATTTTGGCAGTTTGAGCGCTAGGGCGACGCTCGTTATGGGAGGTCGGGGAAAGATGGGCCCGTTATATTGAGGAATAGTTTGACCTCCAAGTTGATTAGTGGAGGGGTGTTGGATCAAGTTCAGTTCACGGGAGACCACCTTTCAATGAACGAGCAACCCCTCGAGGAGGTTCTTGCTGAGGCCAGCCATGCTTTGATAGCTGTAATGCCATTACTTCCCTAAGATTTTCCTTTATACGTATATTTAATCCCCTTAAAGTTTTCCACTAACTAAGGACTCTGTATGCAGGAGGTGCTCCCGAGGATGAAGAATATGGAAATGTGGGCGCAGGCCTATGCCAAGCGCAAGACCCATTACAAGAGGCTCGTGAGGGTTAACGATCTAGAAGCCCTCAAAAAACAGATCGTGGACCTGAAAACTGAGGTTGGATCCTTCCAAGTCTCTCTTAAAGATAGGAACGCTCGCATAGAAACCCTCGAGCAGAAGATGGAGACCATGGGAAATAGCCACAAAAATGATAAGAAAGGATGGAAGAGAAAAGAGGAGCAGTACAAGAAAGAGGCGGCGGAGCACGAGGCAAGGCTTCAAGAGCTAGCCAAGAAGATTGAGGAGGTGGAGAACCACTCGCTAGCCATAGAGTTGAGGGCTGGGAAGGAGGCGGTCAAAAAGTTCGTGCGCACCAGGGCCTTTGACTTTTTGGCCAACCTTCAATGCTTTGCCACGACCTAAGCTTTCTTCTGAAAGGGCATAGGGCAATTGATCAAGCTGGGTCTGACTCCTGCTAACGCTCGTGAGCATCCCACGTTGGACATGGAGAAGGATGAGAACTTGGAGATAATCCCTGGGGTCAGTGGCGAGGCCTCCGAGGAGGACATGGTGGAGCCGGAGTACACTGAACTAGTGTATACCATGCATGCGGAGTTTCTTACTGCCAACATGCCTCACAGGGGAAGAGTGACGCTTGGCGAAAGGGAGACCCTAAACCCCACTCCTCTGGCCATTGCTCCCCAGAGCCGAAAGATCCAGTTGCCAATACTCAAGCTGATCCTGCCAATGCTCCCAGTACCGAAGCTTCCAATGCTCCTGCTTCTTGATTGCTGGCTGTTGTCCTTAATTTCGTGATTAACATCTTTTGCTTTCTGTTGTGCTTCGAACAATTTTCTTTGATCACTCACCAAAATTCCTGTCAAAGTACTCGCTTAGATGAATGAAGATTTTTTTTTATTTCTGAACGTCTGTTTATTTTTCCATGGATGTTTGTACTTAATTGTTGATTTCTGTTTGTTGTACTCCTGAGGACGTTTGCCTTAGTCATTCTTGATAGAATACCAGAATCGGTCTAATGGGGGCACGAGGAAGGATCCGTATGAGGGTCTCCTTGGCCAAATGAAGATAAAAAATCCAGAATGTCCAAAATAGGTGCTAAGTAAAGAAAACCTTAGAGCGTGAGAATCGTCAAGGCATTTGCAACCATGAGTGACTTGAACTTAGAAAATACTAGGGACTTTGCTAAGTGTCACGGTAAAGGACAATCCGTGAAAGGATTTTCAGATATAGTGATCCGTAGAAGGGTTGTGAGTGTAGGCTAGGATGGGATCTTGGAGCCTATTTGCTCGTGCTTCTGGCCTACTGAGCCCATTTGGTTAAGAGGGATTTAGAGTAGGATGTGGCTGTTTCGACGTGGAGTTATCTCGACATGGAGTTTAGCCTAATTATCCCTCGAAAAGTGTGTTTCCTTAAATAAGACAGAAAAAGAGGTACTGATAATACGAATGTAATAAGTAACAGCGTTTAATGCTTTCATTTCATTAAGAAAAGATACAACTTGTCCCGGGAAATTTACACAATGCTCATACGTAAAATCTTCTGAGATTGCAAGCATTCCACGGTCGGCGTAAATGCTCGCCTTGCAAAGTCTCCAACAGGTAGGTGTTGTTCGCTTGTACCTGCATGACTTTGAAGGGGCCTTCCCAGTTGGGATCTAATTTTTCCACGTGCTTTGAGACCTCAACTTTCTTGAGAACTAAGTCTCCTAGTTGGAAGGTTCTATCTCTGACACGTTTGTTGTACTGTGAGGCAACCGTCGCCTTGTACTTATGAATGCGAGCCCAATATCACGCTTTTCGTCGATCAAATCTAGTTCCAGTGCTCGGTTGCTGTCATTAGCAATGGGCTCAAAATAGGCTACGCGTGTAAACTCTTAAGCGACCTCTACAGGTATCATTGCCTTGGATCCGTACGTTAGGGTGTAAGGAGTCTCGCCTGTTGCCGCTCTTGAGGTAGTCCGATACGCCCAGAGGGCCCCTTGGAGTTCCTCGACCCACTCTCCCTTCGTACTTTCGAACATTATTTTAAGATGCAGGAGTATGATCCTGTTCGTTACTTCTGCTTGACCGTTAGCCTGTGGATGGCCTACGGAGGTAAAGCGTTGCTCGATTCCAAGCTCCGAGCACCATTCCCTGGTGTCAGCTGTGATAAACTGCGAGCCGCTGTCTTAAATGAGCACTCTCAGAATGCCATATCGGCAAATGATGTTCTTCCAGATGAAGTCTCTTACTGTGTGGAAAGTGATCTTCGTGACCACTTCTCCCTCAGCCCATTTGGTGAAGTAGTCCACCGCTATGATGGCAAACTTTCGTTGTCTGACCGCTATAGGAAGAGGTCCCACAATATAAATGCCCCATTAGTCGAAGGGCCAGGATACGTCAACAGGGATCATCCGGGCTGCTGGGAATTGAGGGACGTTCGCATGGAATTGGCACTTGGGGCATTTCTTGGAGTGTCGATGGCATCTTGTAAGACCGAGGGTCAGTAGAACCCACTTCTTAATACCTTTTTAGCAAGAATTCGACTGTCGGAATGGTTCCCACAACTTCCGCCATGTATGTGCTTTAGGACTTCCTTAGCTTGCGAGGGTCTGAGGCATCGCATTGGGGGACCCTGAAATGAGCGTTTAAAAAGGCGTCATTCGTTGTCCAGAGAGAATCTAAAAGCTTTGTTTCTTATCTTTCTCGCCTCGACCTTATCGCTCGGGAGTGTTCCATCTCGCAGGAATAGGATAATTGAATCGAGCCAACAAGGCTCGGCGGGATCAATCATGTTTACTCGCCTTATAGGCTCGCTTTCTTCTATCAGCGATTCCTCGGTTCGGAGGAAGGTGACCGCACGCTCGCAAGTTCCATCAATGGATGACGCAAACTTTGAGAGGGCATCCGCACGCTCATTCTCTGCTCGTGGGGACTTGTAGCAAGTGGAATTCCTTAAACTCTGCAATAATTTCCCTCGCTTTTGCCAGGTAACGCACCATGGTGGTTTCTCAAGCCTCGTAAGTTCCGTCGATCTGGCTTGCGATCAACTGAGAGTCTACATAGGCCGTTATTCTATTGGCCCCGCTTTTCCGAGCGATCCTTAGTCCTTGGATGAGTGCCTCATACTCGGCTTCATTGTTGGTGGCTTGGAACACAAGCTTGATTGTGAAGTCCAGTTCCGTTCCTTGGGGATCCCTGAAGGTCACCCCGGCTCCCTCCTTGCGAGGTCGAGGAACCATCAGTGTGCAGTAACCATAAACTATCGTCCGCGAGCGACGAGGATTCCAATCCGAAGCGTTCTACTAAAAGATATGCCACTGCTTGGGCCTGGATGGCTGTGTGCGGCTCGAAGCTGATGTCAAATTGGCTCAATTCAATGGAACATTTGATTAACCTTCCAGAGACATTAGGCTTGGCCAAGACTTGCTTGAGGGGTTGATCCGTAAGCATTGTGGTCGAGTGTGCTTGGAAATATGACCTTAACCGCCGAGACGCATTAATAAGGGTAAAGGCAAACTTCTCAATCTCAGCGTAGCATTTTTTGGCTCCTTGCAAAGTTTTACTCAAGTAATATACTTGCAGGTGCTTTCACTCGCGTACTGCAATGAGAACTGCATTGGTAGCTTCCGAAGAGACAGAAATATAAATGAACAGACGCTCTCCTTCTACAAGCTTTGTCAAGAGTGGAGCGCATGAGAGATATTGCTTCATGCTCTGAAGATCTTGCTCGCATTCTAGGGTCCATTCAAAATTGCGAGCGTTCCGCAGAATCTTAAAAAAAGGCAGGTTTCGGTCAACAGACCAAGAGATGAATCTGTTGAGGGATTTTATTTTCCCTACTAACACCTGTACTTCCCTGACGTTTCGAGGGCATGGGATATCCAGGATCACTTTGATCTTCTCAGGGTTGGCTTCAATCCCTCGCTGGCTAACCACGTAGCCCAGGAACTTACCTCCTCGGATGCCGAATGTACACTTTGAGGGATTGAGTTTCATGCCATACTGCCAAAGAATGCTAAATACTCGCCTGAGGTCGTCCAAGTGTGAGCCTTGATGCTCGCTTTTCACTATCATATCGTCAATGTAAACTTGCATAGACTTGCTAATCTCAGGCTCGAACATCCTGTTCACGAGGCATTGATAGGTCGCTCCAGCGTTCTTGAGGCCAAAGGGCATGACCAAGAAGCAGTAGACCCCCATATGTACCACAAAAGAAGTTTTGGGACAATCCTCGGGAGCCATGAATATCTGGTAGTACCCCTGAAAAGCGTCCATCATGCTCATAAGCTCGCAACCTGCCGTCGAATCCACTAATTGATCAATGCGAGGCAGAGAATAGGGATCCTTGGGGTAGGCCTTGTTCAAGTCTGTGAAATCGTTGCACATGCGCCATTTATTTGCACTCTTGGGCACGAGAACGACGATACAAAGCCATTCTAGGTACAGAATTTCCTCGATGTACTGAGTGTCAAGGAGTTTGTTGACTTCCTCCTCAATGACTTGCTTGCGGAATCCGTGGACATCCCTCTTCTTCTGCTTTATAGTCTTGAAGGCGGGATCAACATTGAGCCTGTGGACGATGACGCTTGGATCAATTCCGGTTAGATCCGAGGCTTTCCAGGCGAAGACATCCAGGTTTTCCCAATTTACGATCGGGGCCGTCTTCGTCGAGCTTTGGGAAATCGACGGTCTTTTTCATGGAACTCTACTGGATGGTTGACTTCGGTTGTGGTTGCGAAGTGAAAGGATATAACACTTCCAAGCCTCTTTCACATTGCAAAGGACTTCTCCAGTCCCCTCGGCCGTAGGGAATTTTATCTTTTGATGATACGTGGAGATCACCGTTTTGAAGTCCGCGAGGGCCGGTCGCCCGATGATGATGTTGTAGGGCAGGTCAACTTCGACGACTGCATACAAAACACTAAGAGTTTTACGCTGTGGGGTGCGACCAAAGGAGGTGGCCAAACATATTTGTCTGCGAGGGATAAGTTCAGAACCCCCAAAGCCAATGAGGGCGGTTCTGAGGGGTTCGAGGAGAAGGTTTGTTAAGTTCATCTTTTGAAACGTAGAGTACGACAAAACGTTAATAGAGCTTCCATTATCAACTAGAACCCTCTTTACATCGTGGTTGTGCACATCTAAACTAACCACCATGGGGCAGTCAAAGGCTTTACTAACCCCATGTGGAGTTACAATGCGTTTAAGGTCTTCATCAGTGAAACCTACGATGTCATTCTCGCGCGAGCACTGGCTTGATTCCACAGAGTAGATGGACTAGATTTTCTGAGATTTCTGATCATAACTGCATATCAAACGTCGGCGAGAAACGTTAGAGTCTCCTCTTGAGGCTCCTCCGGCGATCATGTGGATGACCGCATAGACTTGGTTCTCAACTTCCCCAACTTTCTTCTTTCCGCGGTCGCTTCGCTTGGGCTGACGATGAGGAGAGCTTCTCGAGCGCAACCGGCTTCTCTTTCTATTCCAAGCCTACTCATTGCATCGCTCGTCGAATCTCTCGAGGGCCCTCACAAACTCCTTGAGGTGCCCTCCATCAATGAGTCGCTGGATTTCCGTCGCAAGCTGACGGCAATCTAGTGTCATGGCCCTTCTGCTTGTGAAAGAACAAGTATTGTCCTGAGCATTTTTTAGCCTCGGTTTCTCTCATTCTTGGCGGACGTTTGAAGAGCTTCTTGTCAGCCAGAGCGTAAACTTCGGCGATAGGCCTGTTGAGCGGGATACCCTCGCGCTCAGACCTTCGCGGTGGGGATCCGTTCTTCCTTGAATGCTGTGGGCTGCGACGGCGGTCCTTTTTAGCTGGCTCTCCCCTATCTAGGGCCCTTACTGTTGGATGGGGGTTTTCCAGGGCTTTTTCACGAGCTTGGTACATGTCCTCGAGGGTGAAGTGGGAGTCAGCGATTTCCCTTAGCGCGAGCATAGTTCTTAGCTTCTGTTTTGCCACCTCTTCCACAAATTGCTTGCTCATATAGTTCCTTATGTTGATCGACTGGAAGAGCACGTTCCTAGTGAACACCATCAAGGGCTGCTCCCCTAGTAGCACCTTTTTGTTGAATCACCCCATGAAGGATCGAAGGGTTTCGCTGGATCCTTGTACTATTTTATAAAGCATTGTTGCATCGGGGGCCGGTACTTTGAGAGAGTTGAAGTGGCTCAAGAAAATGTCAGTGAGCTGGCCATATCCTCGGATGGAGCGCTCGGGAAGGCTGTTGTACAACTCCTGGGCCATGCCTTCAAGGGAAGTGACAAAAAGTTTGGCCCAATAGTGCAGGGGATGCTCGTAGAGATGCATCAGATGGGTGAAGTGGTTGAGATGCTTCATCAGATCAGTGGTTTCGTCGTACCGATTAATGGACGTTGGGATCTTTCCCATTCTTGCTCGGGTCATAAGCACTTCATCGGTGAGAGGTGAGACTTCGAGGAGGTGGTACTCCCCTCGGTTTCTGTCATAGTTCTGGGACCTTCGCGGCGCTCTCTTCGTTCATCATGCCGTTCTCTTCTCTCGTGTTGGGGCTGTGGCTGTGGCTTGCGAGCGTCTCTGGCCTTAGATCCCTCACCCCCCGGGTGGGGGATTTAGGTCCGCACTCGAAAGAGCTGCTGCACCATGTCTTGGAGGTTGTTGAGCTGGTCTTGAATGTTCTGAAGCTGAGGGTTGACCTCATCCCTAGGATGGGATCTCTGCCGAGATCCGGGATTGAACCTCCTCCTCACCATTTTCTTCCCTAACCCTCTGTGTCCGTGCTCTGTTCAAAGGAGGAGGCGGTGGGAGTTGCTGATTATCCCTCGGAGGGGCGTCATTCCTCGGAGGAGGAGGTGGAGGATCCTGTTGGGGTTGCTGGAGATTCTGCACACGCGCTTGGGCATTCCGGGCCGCTACCTCCCATGGATGCGCTTGCAGTCCTTCGAGCGGCGGGGCCCCCGCATTCCTCGCACCAGTGGGGAAGTTAGTGGTGGTGAAATGCTTCCCCGCGTTCTGTGTGGCCTGTGCCTCGCATTGGGAGTAAATGACCAACAGTTGTTGCTCGGTTAGTTGGGGCATCTCAACGCCCTGGATCTCCCGGGCTAGCGTCATGTAGAGATGGAGGTTTCCCTCATGTTAGAGCTGTACCGTAGGTAGCATATTGGGTATCAAGCTCGGTATCACTCCCTGAGGGAATCCTTGAATCGTTCCCTGGGGCACGAGTGTGAAACCCTGAGGTGGCATCATCATGGAGGTGAATGCCCCAGTGTTGGTGACGCCCATTGTCGCATTCGTGGTGGCGGCACCTCAGGGTTGGAAACAGTTGCCGCGGTGGACCCGCTACCTTGAACTTCCTCGTTGAGTGGAGGGAGGGTGCCTTGGTTGTCGGTGGCTCCTGAACGTGTTGTAACAGCCATAACCAAAAATTGGGTAGAATACCAAAAACAGAAGAAAACTGAACACTGGAAGCTGGAAACACAAATTTGAGGAAAGGAGTTGGTGTTACTGTTTGACTAGCTTATCAGAATTGAAGTTCGTAGGAGATGGTTTTTCCACAGACGGCGCCAAAAATGATGGTGTCGGAAATTGGATGGGAGGAATTCAACACTAATCAAATTTTATTTGTGTGTGAGGGGGAAGACCATCATAGGCGTTGAGCCTCAGGAACTGGGTTCCCAAAGAGCATGGATTCTACCAGCTAGGGTAACACCTTA
>JBBMKE010405018.1:0-12104 GCA_037834125.1 Lippia alba | reverse complement strand
CTGAGGCAGCGACGGGAGCCTTCCGTGATCGTGCCACGTGTACGGCTGTGATTCGAGCGTATTTCGGGTCCGTCAGATTACTTTATTATTGACGATGCATTACTTGTATATGTTGTTCGTCATCGATCGGGGTAAGATACTTTGAGCCCTCAGAATGCCATCAACATGGTTGAGATTACTTGTTGCGAGATAACGGTTATGCTGATAGGGGAATTAAAGATACTTTAAGCCCTTAGGATGCTATCAACATGGTTGAGATTGCTTGTCGCGAGATAGTGGTTACGCTGGCATAATCACTTTTGTCTGGCAACTTGGGCACCTCCTTAGGCGAATGAATAATTCTTGTATTTTGATGTGTACGAAGGATATGTTAATTTAGTATCTGCCTTTCTTTGGTGTTTTCATGGGTTATAATCTTTTAGTTGGACATTTTTGTTGTTTGGAAACTTGGCCATCGGATCATGACTTTGTACGTGTATACTTGTTTTTCCGATTCAGTTAACATATGAGGTGGGTCATCTGTCTAACCTTACCGCTTCAGGTGGTTTTCATAAAAAAAAGTAACTTATATATTTAAAAAATAATTTAATTTATAACTTTAAATTAGTAATTTGTTTGGCAAGTTAAGAGATTAAAAGATTTTAAAAAAATTAATAATAAATTTACCATAAATTATTTATATTTTTTATTTAATTTTTAACCAACATCAATTAATTCTTACTTTATGTACCACAACATTAATAATAAAATAAAATAATATTCATATAGATAAAATTCATTTGATAAAAAATTAGTCATTATTATTATATTATTATTATTATTATTATTATTATTATTCATTTTTTAGTTATAGCATAATATTAAATAATATGAAGTCACTATTTTTTAGGTCATATTTAAATTTTGTCCAAACTATCTAACTTTATTCACGATTTTCTCCTTGACTACTGTCTCTCTATCCCCCGTTTTTCTTCTCAATCATCAGTATGGTAGCACTCTATCAAAGTCTTTATTTTTTATTCTCTTGACCAACTTCCACTTGTGTGTATTGTTCTATCACTCGCTCAACATCAATGCCACCATATATCACTATGTTTTATATTCATAATCTATTACTTAATGAATTATTTCTTAAACGTGATCATTTGTATATGTTTAATTTGATAATAGAAATTTTGTTCTTTGAAATTTATATCATTCACTCTACTTTTCACTAAATTATACAAAAAAAATTTAAATTTAGTTTAACAGGGTGTAGTATAGCCTAAAACACACACAAATCATACACTAATGAGAATGAATTAAATGCGCATCTCATAACCTAGCAATAACCATATTTTTTACCAGCTTGACGGGATGTTTTGACTTTCCATTTTCCTTTTAGCAAGGTTCGGTATCTTTAGCATTAAATGTCTTCCAACGATTTCAGACATGAGTTTAGAAATTAATACGCATCCTCACTCAAATCACCGATCGTTGGTAGTATTTTAGCTTGTAAGACCTATCGACGTAGGGTCTAGTTTTAGCTCGTTCGAAAGCAGTGTTCAACTAAAGCCTTTTGTCATTGGCCAATTGACACAGTTAGCCACCAGATCAACCTTAAAAGAACCTCTTGTATGTTGGTTGATTTTAAGGTTGCCTTAGCCGACTTTGACTGTTTAGCCTATTTGTTATAGTTTTTCGACCTAACGACTTGATGTGCTAGTCGCCTCTTGGACAGTTTAACCTAGCTAGCTATAGGATTCGACCTCAATGATTAGTGACTAAGATATAAGGGGTATCACTCACCCATGGTGGACTTAGGTCACGTGGCTCCCCTTGAAATGCGTAACATGACTCAATTAAATTATATCATATCATGAAATATTTATTTTTGACATTATATTAAAATAAAAATTTTATATTGATTTATATATAAAATAAAACATCAAAACTTATTTTAACATATATGTCAACATTAAGAAGAGTATCTAAAAAATATAATAATTAAGTTCAACACGATAAATTTTAACTAACCGATTAAGCTCAATAGGTTCAAATTTCGAATTTGTAACATGGAGAGCTTTCGAAGCGTAAATTATCTCAAGCATATCTTTAGAAAGTATGAGTTTATCTTCAAATTTCCTCAATCTATCAATGTACAAGTTATGACACAAAAGATAGTCCAATTCATCATCATGGTTCAAAGCAAACACTTTTTTAGTCAAGTCATCAATGATATCAACATTATAAACACAAGACACATCATCAACATGTTTCATAGCATCATACATATTAAACTTGACCATTTCACCATCGAACTCTAAAGTTAAAAAACCATTATGAACATCGATTTTCTCCTTAGTCATACTAAGGAAAGGTCTACCCAACAAAATATCAGAAGACCTAGTAGAACTATCTTTTTCCTTATCAAGAACAAAGAAATCAGCGGGAAAGATCAACTCATTCACTTGTACCAAAACATCTTCTAAGATACCCTCGGGATAAACAAGTGACGATTGGCTAATTAGATGATAACTCCGGTGCTAGTTAATGGACCAAGACCCAAAGAAGTGTAAACGGACAAAGGCATCACATTCATAGAAGCTCCCAAGTCACGGATAGCCTTACCAATACCAATGTTACCAATTTTGCAAGGGATAGAAAACATACCTCTATGGCAACACTTAGGTGGTAATGTCTTTTGTAAACGGCTGAAACATTTTTACCAACACTCACCTTCTCATTACTTGTCAACTTCCGCTTATTGGTGCATAATTCCTTAAGGAATTTTGACTTTTTCAAAAAGAGTCAAGATACTCTTGTCTTCCTTATCTTTCTTGCTCTGAGCCAGTCTCTGAGGGAATGGTGGTCGTACTACCAGTGGCTTAGGCTTCTGATTGATTTCAGCTGGACTGGAATTCTGGCCGTGATCATGGACGTGCTCCTTCTCAATACCTTTTTCAGTTTCTGCATCAGATACCTGTACTTGATCACGTTTTGAAATCTTGTCCACTAGAGGCTGTAATTCCTTACCGCTTTGCAACATAGTCGCGCTCACATTGTGTCTAGGGTCGTGTGTTTGTGACGGTAGCTTGCCTTGGGCCTCCAATTTGCTCGCCGATGATGCGATTTGTCCCACATGAGTCTCCAAGGTCTTTATAGTATATATCCTCCATCTTTTGAATGCTGTTCGACATATCCTGTTGATATTTCTTGGTATTAGTAGCCAACATATGAACAATTTCACTAAGAGGCGTACCTGAACCCTGAGGGTGTTGTGGTCTTTGCTGCGGTGGAGGCGGAGGATGGAAATTCTGTTCATTTGGCTGATTGTTTGCATAGCTAAGGCGCGGGTTAAACTTCTATCCAGGATTATACGTGTTTGAATATGGATCAAACTTCCTTTGCTAAAAATCGATGGCATTTACATTCTCCGATGTCTCCTCGTGGAGTGTAGGGCACGCATCGGTTAGGTGCTTAATACTAGTGCAAATGCCACAAACTCTCGCAGGTGGAGTAGGACCTACATTCATCTTTTGCACCAACGTTGTTAGTAAAGACTTAATTTCATCAAGTGAATTGGTATTTACCTCGTTCACCCTTCTAGGGATATCCTGCCGGGCTCCAAATTGTTGAGAATTTGCAGCCATGGTCGATATGAGCTCTCTAGCTTCGGCTGGTGTCTTGCTAACAATAGCTCCACCATTCGCGGCGTCCATCATTCGGCATTCAATCTGAGTTAGGCCTTCGTAAAAGTAGTGGATGACCAATTGATCCAAAATTCCATGTTAAGGGCAACTTGCTAGCAACTTCGTGAACCTCTCCTAATACTCATAAAGGCTTTCGGAGTCCCTTTGCTTCACGTCACAAATCTCTCGTCTAATGTTGGTAGCGCGAGAGGCTGAAAAGTATCTCTCAAGGAATTGCCTTGATATTTCCGCCCAAGTAGTGACCATACCCGAAGGTAATTAAGTAATATAGCCACTCATTAGTTGCATCATGCAACGAGAAAGGAAAAACCCTTAGCTTGATTTGATCCTTCGTCACGTTGTGTGGCTTCATGGACGTGCACACAAGGTGAAGTTCCTTAAAAGGCTAGTTTAGGTCTTCATTCTCCAACCCACAGAAAGATGACAACTAATGGATGAGTCCCGACTTTAATTCAAGGCCTTCCTACAGTTCTAGAAAGGTTATGTACAACGGCTGTTGTGCTTCAGTGAGTTGGGCAAGCTCCCTAAGTGTTCTGTTCTGAGCCATATCCTGATTGTGATCACTGTTTGAGTGCTCGTCAGTAGGGTGTTCAACTTCAAACTCTTTTTCAAAACCTATATCAGAATCCAACTCAAATAGTTTTGAACTTTCGCTAACTGCTACTTGTCATTTCCTTTGTCAAGCCCACTTTCTAAGTTTTTTTGCGGTCTTCTCAATCTCGGCGTCGTATGATGCAAGTTGTCCCGTACGAAGGTTCCTAGGCATAAGAAAAAGAAACAAAATCAATTAAAAACCAATCCCCGGCAACGGCGCCAACAACCAAAAGCGTCATTATTATAAGCCATGTGACTTTCTTTGAAGCCATTTTTGTGTATTGACAAGGTGCACGTGCCTTACACATAGTATACGGTTTATTCTTATTTTTCTTGTTGGAAGTTTTTGTTTTTTAGAAATTATTTTTAAAAAAATATTATTTTGTCTTTTAAAGATGTCATTTTTTTTTTTTTTGGTCTCATACTTTTATCTTTTCTCATGTTGCATTTTTTTTTAATTCGATTTTTCTCAATTTTAGTCCTCCGCGTCATACGTGGCAGAAATTTGGGGATTTTTTTGGCTGATTTTCCCTTCAAAATTTGAGTTGACATATGAGGTGGATTATTGATGTTTAAAGAAAAAAAATCAAATAATTACATAAATTATTCTTATTTACAAAATACTCCTCTATTATAGTGTTTTTTTCTCTAATTTTAAACCAAATTCATATCAAAAACCACATCTCTTCTCTCTACTACTCACCGATCACACACATTATCGGAAATTGCTCATTTCTCTACCGAATTTTGGGAATGAGTAGCGTAAATCGAACACCGTGACGGAAGAAAAATGATGATACAGACGGAATCGAAATCCGACTGACGATTTAAGAGATATGACAGGTTAAACATGGTTGATCACTGTTCAAAATTAGCTGAATTCAGATTATTTCTTTATGGTTATTTCTTTAACTTTCTTGGTTAATCCAGATTATTTGTCTTAATTAGTGTATGTCTCTGTGTATGTTTTGTAGACTGTTCTTAACAGATACACAACACCATAACCGGAATTATTTACAAGAATGATCCAATCATTATGGCTTGGGAACTCATGAATGAGCCCAGATGCACCTCACTAACTCAGATCTATGAGGACGGACTATTCAGTTATTGTTCGTACATATATAATCTAATTATGTACTAATACTTAGTATGGTGTTTTTCAAGAATTGTTTTAGCATCAATGTCAACTATTTGGGGTTGTGATTGCTTTTGTGACAGGCCTGGATAATGGAAATGGCTTCTTATGTGAAGTCCATAGGCAGAAATCATATGCTGGAAGCTGGATTAGAAGGGTTCTATGGTCAGTCTTCGGGTTTGAGGGCGAACATCAATCCCGCTTTTAACATAGGAACTGATTTTATAGCCAACAATGGGTTCCTGGAATCGATTTTGCTACCGTACACTCGTATCCTGACCAATGGTAACTATATTTTTACCACAACTTGTTTTTGGCAGTATAATGAACTATGATTAAGTTTTCTTTCATTTTTCTTTTCTTTTGGGAATGACATGATTGCGCCCATGCTAATTAGGGGTGTGAAATCAAATTTAGCTTTAAAAAAGTTAACGTCTCTAGCGTGAGTGTTGAGTTTCGAGCGAGAACTCGATATGTCTAAAAATTTGATTGCTCGAGCTTGAGGTTGATAAAGATGAAGTTTAGCTTGAGCCTGAGAGCTAATTGAGTTGCGCTCGAGCTTAACTCGATTTTGTTAGTTCGAGTTAACCTTAAGGCGAGTCAAAACTTAAGCTTGAGTTTGAGTTACATTCGCATAATTTGAGGTTTTGCCTTAATTACACAAACTACCCCTAACTTTTGAAAAATCATAAAAACTTCCATAGGATGGTCTGAATTTTGACCTAAGGCATGCTAGTATTGTCATGAAGTTAAATTTCATTGATTGAAAAGTGTTAAGAAAAAAGAGGATATTCATAAGAAATAGAGATAATGACATAAAAATTCATCGATTGAGATGTAATGCAAGGCCATTGATAGGGATAGTGTAATCTCTGAAACTTCGAGGGTATGTCAATGTAATATAATTGATGTCTCACAGTCTAAAGACTCTCAAATCTGTTTTCATACCACTATTATTTCCAATCCTCATTAATTTACTCTCTTCTCTGTGACAATGATTAGGTTATCCAGCTCAAATGAAGCAAACCAGCTTTCTTTCCTGAACAACTAGCTTGACACACACATCCAAGACGCTCAATACATTCTCCACCAACTATTATTCATCATAGAGTTCGGAAAATCCCGGAAATATCCCGATTTCAACCCATATCAGAGAGACAACCTCTTCAATGCCGTATATTCCAAGATTTACGCATCTGCCAGACGAGGAGGAGCTGCAGCCGGAGGACTTTTCTGGCAGCTCTTAACGCAAGGCATTGATTCCTTCAAAGATGGCTATGAAATAATCCTCGACGATAATTCATCAACAACAAACGTTATAACTCAACAGGCACGTAAGTTATACCTAATCAGAAGAACATTTGCCAGAATGAGGAAGATGGAAATGTGGAGACGGGCTCAGGCTCTGATATGTTGCATATTCACCTTATAATTGAGCTTAAAAATGTGATATTTTGGGTCCTTGATTTAGTTTCATGATGGATTCTTGATTGATTTAATGTTCTCTTGTAGGAAATTATTTCTTGCATGACCTTGAGGAAAATTGGGCTCAATTGGTGTTACAACCCCTTCAAATTCAAGTCGAGCCCACGATACATCATCAAGAAGCCCACAAGACCATTTCTTTTGTGGATTAAATTGTTACAAAATGCAAGGCAAAAGCCCATAATGACTAATGTTTGCGTTCGCGTAAAACGACTAATGACAATTCCAAGCATTCTCAAGCTTAATGTTCTTAAAGTTGATTAATTGCAAATAATCTGAAGTCCCCATAACTACCACTTCATTTGGGTATTCTTTATGCATACCGACCATCTAATAAGTAGAGTATGATTTCTATGGTTGATTGGTTTATAATTCAACTTGGATAAATGATGCATGTGCTTTAAGTTGTGATCAAGCTTGTGGTTTCTTGTATGAGAATTTCATTACAAAACGTTTGATGTTTTGAAGTGTGAGACTAGATTATGATTTCATTCCTAGTTTACATTGCTTACTTCGTGTTTTCATTGAATAGAATCTAATTTCTCTCTTATCTTTGATCCTAGTTTATGCTTGAGGACAAGCATGACCTAAGTGTGGGGGGAATTGATATGTTGCATATTCACCTTATAATTGAGCTTAAAAATGTGATA
Source organism: Lippia alba (assembly GCA_037834125.1). Lineage (NCBI taxonomy): Eukaryota > Viridiplantae > Streptophyta > Magnoliopsida > Lamiales > Verbenaceae > Lippia > Lippia alba. Next base: position 4,545 of record JBBMKE010405018.1, on the reverse strand, counting down.
TTTTGGGCCCTTGATTTAGTTTCATGATGGATTGTTGATTGGTTTAATGTTCTCTCGTAGGAAATTATTTCTCGCATGACCTTGAGAAAAATTGGGCTCAATTGGTGTTACATTCACTTCAGATTCAAGTCGAGCCCACGATCCGTCATCAAGAAGACCAGAAAACCATATCTTTGGTGGATTAAATTGTTATAAAAGGCAAGACAAAAGCCCAAATTCTTGCTGGTGGATACGTTAACAAGAGGAATTAACCCCCAAACTTATTTTATTTGGAGAATTAAATGGAGGCGCACGTTTGACAGTTACAAGTGGCCATTACTTTGAGAATTATAACCGCAATTAATGACCAAACCGTGGGAGAGAATAGGAAAAATAGTAAAGAAGCTTACCTGAGGTCATAGTCAGGAACCCTGACCCGTTTTTTAGGCAGCAACTTGGGCACTCTCATTAAGAACGTGGGATTTAGTGGTCATCAATTGCTGCAGAACGTGGAGGAAGAAGAGGGGGAAGAATTCAGGCCTTTGCGGTACATAAAGGAGAAGAGTCGAGAGTGAAGGGGGACACGCTTGGAGGAAGAAAAAGACGCAGCAACACGAGAGCTTTATTTCTTCTTTTTCTTTATTTTTAGATTATAATTTTGAACCTTGCTTTGAGTTTCGATTGAATAGCTAGTTCGTTTTAATTGGGATTTTCCTAGTATGGATTAGATTTTGTGAGACTATTTTTTGTTGATTAATTTATGTTATCTGTTTTATTTCCGATTTCACGTCATTGAGTGTTTATTTATTATTTGATTTAGGGCCCGAATCTTAGAGTTGTTAATACACATAAAGCTAGTTAGTTGTTCGGTGGAGTTAGCAAGATAATTAACGAAGTGGCAATCAACACTAGGTTGTTAAGTTCGGCTGAATTTTGTGTTGTGGAATAATTCGGTCTAATTAGGCGAAGTAGGAGTTTCTACCAAGTCGATTAGAGTTAGTGTTTCTTTAGCTTCTAAAGCAACTAAGTAATTGAATATTCGAGGGAGTTTCCGAAAAGGTTATTAGCTAGTTAGGGAATAATCTTTAGGAGTTTCTTCAGATTATTCTAAACATACAAAAAAACGACGGATCCAGAGAGGACTTGGCGACTATAGCTAGCCTAACGCAGAATTAATTACCCTGTCAATGATCATAGTCTGATGCATGCGTAGGAAAATCCTGACTAATTATTATCTAATGAATTTGTCCTAATTAATTCTTACTCTCAATTTTATTTTAGCTAATTAGTAGTTTGTTTACTTAATTTTGTTATTAGTTTAATCATATATCTCAAACCCCCCCTCTTTATTATTTGTTTTGTTCCTTGGTATATTTGAAAGTCACAATATCGTCCAATCCTCGTGGATCGACCCCTTTTACCACTATCTACAATTTATTTGTATTCAATACTTGAGATTTATTATTGGTGGCCTCGACACCTATCAGGCTCGAGCCAGACGGGCTCAACAGTTGGCTAGAAACAGAGGGAAGCACATCGGTAATTGATGCTAGCCATACATATACGTACACATACCAAAATTAAATACTCTCCCCAACTAAAACGATAAACTTATATATGTAGGATACATTAGTAGTTTTGGTTGCATTGTCCAGTAAAGTTATAGTTCTGGTTCTGTCCCGGATTGGTGCTGTTGGTTTATCATCATCATGTGAAGTGTTCTTACTCTTCAGCTCATATTTACTCAAAATATGTTTTCTTTTGAGGCTCTCTCTTAGTGATTGAGGGAGTTCATCCATGAGGCGTGTATATTATATTTGAATTGAGTAAGAATGAAAGCAAGCGTAATTCAAAGAAGCAAAAACATGTCCACTAAATTTTCAGAAATGCAAACAAGAAATAAACAGCACAGACACGCACACATCAAATACTGCCTCTAATCAATCACACGACAAGACAAGCCGTATGATCAACTAAAGCTTATTACAACAAACACCAAGAAATCAACTACTGAAAAAGAACACAAAACATCAAATTTCCCGGCCGCGAACATGGCATGAGAAGATTATGGGAGATTGATACATACGGACTCACATAGACCGTATTTAACGTGACAAGCAGTCATACAGCTTTGAGTTCGGAGCAAGCCACAAGCACCCTCACATAAATTTCTCTTTCCTTGACAGACTTGAATGCAGGCACGTTTCACGTCTGTTGATGTTTGGCCCTCGGCATTATGAATGCATGCCACGAGGACAAAAGCCATAAGAATCAGCACGGCCGCCATGAAAGACCTCGACATGATTCAAGAAACTGAATTTGTCGATGAATGGCTGGGAAATATGATTTGCTTATGATATGTAGATGGAGTACTTAAGATTTCGAAATGAGAGTTCTATTTATAATGTCATGATTATAACATACGTACATTTGGCGTTCTGAATGACGACATGATTATTTAAGTCCTTCAATTATTCAAATGGGTCGGCTTTTCTATTATTATTATTATTAATTTTTGAAATGAGTTTGTTTTTATTTAAAATAAATAAATAAACGTGGGGATTTTACTGAGTAATTTTTCTCTTATTAGAAAAGCAGCAAATGGAAGAGTTTACACTAAGTACCGATTGGCATCATGACAAGGATGAATTAAATGAGGAAGTACTACTTTCCTTATGTAAGAAAATTCTAAGAGATTTATGATTATTATCATCGTCATCTCAATCAGGTGAAAGTCGGTTATTATAGCAAGACTATCTTTTGTCACAAAGACATCTTTAATAAATTCATTCTAATAATAAGGAGCATTTATGCACCCAGAGTGGATTCTTAGTTTAAATTCTTACATATCTAAATGGAATCGAGATCCATTTTTCAAATTCTAACAAAGGTCTCAAATTTAGGAACGACTCTCTCTGATTCGATCATTGAGCAATCAAACGACTCTTCAGCTGAATAGGGTTTAGATCTTAAATTTTATTTAATTAACTAAACTAAGCTCAAATTTGGTAATGATTGCAATGAGTAGCTAAAATATATTTTATTATATGCATATCTCAAACTCGATCTCTTTTCAATTTTTAATGAATTTCACATCTCAAACATATATATTCTTGGACTACGGGTATTATTATTATTATTATTATTATTATTATTATTATTATTATTATTATTATTGAAAGAAAGAAAGAGGAATTTTATAGAGGACCACCTCAAAAGAAAAAACAGAAATGAAGGACAGATTAGACAAAAGAAACTACTATCCAGAAAATAAGTCCTCTAACCCAAAGAAGTCTTCATCAAAATTTTTTTGATCAAAAGCCTCGCTATCTGCATCTTCTTTGTAAGTTAACTTCCAGTTCGAGCGAGCACCATCAGACCAAGATCTTGTCAAAACATGAGAGCTCTCACTTAATTCTTGCAAAAAGATTCTCTTGTCCATGTCTTTAGTTAGCGATTTTGAACGTCTGAAAATAGTCATTTGTTTAATTGTATCTGGATCATCTTCTGTCACTTCATTAGAACTTTGTGGCACATAATCATTATCTTTTATCGTCCCAATGGACAAAGATCTTGTCAACAATTTCGTATTATATCTATTAATAGGTTGCTCTAAACTTTCTCCAATAACTGCACCAATCACCGATTTAATCTTTGGTGAAGGCTTCTCTGGGATAAGTTCTGACGGGCTCTCTAACATAGCCAGACTTTGCAAATATTCCCTGGATTTTGTCTTCTTTTCAGATTTTGATCTGTTCCTCTTCTTTTTCTTTTTTTGATTTACTGGTAAAGTGCGATCCACAATTTCATCAACAAAAGTACCAATCCCGGCAACCCACTGTCTGTTTACTTCTTCCTCATCCAACGAATCCTCATCAAATTTTGGTTTCTCGGATCCTCTATTTAAAAGTTCCGCCTCAAGTTGTTGGTTTTCTCGGTTTCGCGCCTCAAGTTCCAAATCTTTCTGCTTTTCCATTTCACGAAGCACGCTTCAATCCCCAGAAAGGCCAGTCTCGAATGAGGTGATGGAGGCCATTAACGGCAGCGAGGGTGTTGCGACATGAAATGCGGCCGCGGCGGCGTTTAAAACCGATTGGTTTGCCAACGAAGGGTGGCTGACTGGTTGCGGCTGGTTTGACAGAGCATGGCCCCCGGAGGTTGTGCTTGAAGAAGTTTGGCTGGCAGTCAAAACTCCACCATTGCTGGACAAATTAGTCTCACATAAAGTGGGCCAATTATTAGAATATAGGTAGGCCTGATTAGGGGTGTCAAAAATGGACACGACCCGAAAACCCTACACGACCCACCCGATGAAATTTCAGGTTAGGGTTCAAGGTATTCGGGTTCGGGTCAATTCGGGTCGGACCCGAAATCAACCCGGAGAGGAGAGAGAAAAACAGGTCGGGTTTCGGGTTGACCCGAATTGACTTGAAAATTTGAACGGGTGACCCAACAACCCGGACCCACCCGACCTGATTTGACCCACCCGAAAAATATATACTATAAAATAGAAAAAAGACAAACCCTAGCCCTAAATTTGCTGTGATGTTCCTCGCTCTTCTCCAA
>JBBMKE010404998.1:0-12105 GCA_037834125.1 Lippia alba | reverse complement strand
CCCTTCACACTCTCAGACTCTACTTGGTTCGAGGTGAGGTTTAGGTTTTGTATAGTGGGACCTATGGCCTTTATATGTAACGCCACGGTTTTTCAGCAGTGTATGTATGACGTATGTGATACTATTTGCGCATTTTAAATTTTATTAAATATGTAATTTCATGGTTTATTTTGTATATTCTTTAATTTTTCTTATTTGGAATATTTGAATAATTGTAATTATTTGAGAATTTGTGAATTTGAATGTTTATTGAACGTCTTACGCATGAGTGATTTGATCGTGTGCCGTTTCTATTTGATTTGAATTCGGAATTTTGTGAATTTTGATTATGTTGGTGATTTATGTGTTATGAATGTATATATGTGCTCGTGGTATTTTTCGGACCTCGACCGACCATCCGGAACTCACCCAGAACCTAAACATATCACCCCTACCCGCCTAAATGACCCTACCCGACTAAAAGACCTATATCTCTCTCAATACACAACCAATTGGGACAAATTTTGGACCCACTTAAACCTTACTTAATGTCCTATCAGCAATGAAAATTCTCATTTCATTTTACACTCCAAATTGAGCAAAGAAGAGCTGCAAAACCAAGCCCTTCCATTTGCTCCCCAAAAATGCACTATTCATCTTCTTCCAAAAGTGAGCACACACCTCCAACTCCTCCCACACTTGAAATGTAAGCTTGGATTATGATTTAGCATCTACTTCTTGTTCTATTATGTGCTTATATGCAAGATATGCTGTGGGTTTGATTGGAGAAGTGTGAAAGAGAATGAATGGTAAGGGTTTTGATGAATTCTTGAGATAGCTTGCTTCCTTGTTGTTTCTTGTGGATTGATTGAGGTTTTATGCTCTTAATGCCTTCATTAATGATTGTACGGATGGATTTTAGTTGGTAATGGAGGATACATGAAGTTTCCATTAATGCTTTGGTTGTCAAAATTGGAGCTTTGGTCTTGATGCTTCTCATTTTGTTTCTTGCACGTATAGGCTCGTTTATGGCTTGATTTAGCACATGAAAAACCTTGCATTTGGTTCCATAAACTCATCATAGCATGTGGCTTTGAGTTTGGGGTGATTTGAAGCTTGTTTCCCATCATTTTGTTACCCAGAATCTTCCACGGGCGTGGAAAATTCCTCCACGTGCGTGGAGGGCGCCCGACTTTCTGCCTTATTTTGGCCATTTTCCTACGGGCGTGGCCATTTCTCCCACGAGCGTGGAACTTACCCTATTTTCTACCCGAGTTTGTTTTGCTTCGTTTACTCATCATCCGAACTCCAAATGACCTGAAATTTTAACTATAGAAACCTTTTGAAGTCTAATTTAATCTCTAATTTCACCTCAATATATTTTGTAGTTTGTGAGATTTAATCAATTCTTTTTGGTGTCGCCTTTTCCTCGAAAATTTGCATTCATCTAACTTCGGACCGACGCCATTTTCTCCTCGCTTTGAACCATGATTTGTGCCACACATTCTTGGAAAGATTTATGTGTCTAGTTTCATATCCAGGAAACAAAACTCAATTAAAACTTCTGAAACTTGAGTTATTCTCTTTTTACCGCAGCTTGCGAGTTTCCAATTTCTGACAGCTTTTGGTAATCTTTTCTCAAACCTTTCTTTTTGCATTCCTTTCACTTCTTTAACCCTCGTATGTGCTTTGATTGAATTGTATGCTTTATTAATTGATTATTTATGATATATTAGGCTCATTTTGTGAAATTTATGGATTCATTTGAAAGGATTTGTGCTTGTTATGAGTTCGCATGCCGATGTTGATCATAATTGCGCATTAATGCTTGGCTTGTTGGTTTGTGAACCCTAATTGCTCATTATTACCTATATTATGATTGTTATGACTTATATGCTTGATGAATTATGTGTTATGATCATTGTTTGAGAATTATGCATTGATTTGGATTGATTTATGAAAGTTATGAACTTGAATGGTTTCGAACGCATTATTTATGAATGAAGTGATTGAGTGTAAGCCTTTATGGGCATTTATTGTGCACATGAACACCTCCATGACATGATATTATCTCTTGTTCACTTTATATCATGTCAATGCATTGTCGTGCATCATATGTGGTTCATTTGGAGTCTTGAGTCTCACGAGTAAGTCATGTTGTCTTTTGTACAGTTTTCTCCAAGGTGGAGACGTGTCGGGTTCATAGGCTATCTTCAAGTCTTTCCTTCTTTTGGTATTTTGGTAAGGTGTAACAGGTGGGTTTCTCTACTATTAGCTATGAAGACCCGATATAATCCCAATGTGTAAAGTTTTGAGCCAAATTATTATAAATATATATATCGAGTCTTTTCATCGAGTAAATGATTCCAAACGTTAAGCCATTTTATTTATGAACACCTACCCTAAGTTTTGGCAAATTGTATGAATGCACATTTATGATTTATGGGGCCTAGGGGCTTAGTGTGCGGGGTGATCCGGGGAGGCATAGGGTCGACGGTGATCCTTGTATACTAGTCCCAACAAAATTGTGGTGATACGGACTCCGCCAGGAGGTTTGGCAGGGAATGGGAGCTGAGCGCCATTGGGGGATTCATGTACCCCCATTGGACTATGATTGGATGGCGAGGGTTAGCTACCCGAACCATCACCCGGAGAAGGAGGTTAAACCGTGCAGGAAAGCTGGTACACGGATTACCCAAACAGATATTTATGATTTATGATTGTGCACAAAAGAATGAATGAATGAATGAATGATCACTAATGATTTATGAATTATGATTTATGACTATGATTTATGAATACACGAGGTGGAGAATGGAGACTTAAGCCTTACGCCGCGCTCACTTATGACCTAATGATTAATTATGAATTGAAATTGATTGTTATAATCCCATTATTTGATTTCGTTCTTTTACCACTTGGAAAATCTTTTCAAAACCTCTTTTGGGATTGTAGCTTGCATGAATATGATTTAATTCTGTCTTATATTATATTTATGTCCCGTTTTATACCCACCAGTCTCCTATAGACTAAACCCGAATTTATTTCAGTTGTTTTGTGCAGGTTTTGGAGTGTTAGGCGGGAATTCAACTTTAGAGAGTCGTGTTTTTGTGTCTAGCAGTTGTTTTACACACACTCATATTTATTTATTTCTGTATTTATCTCTTGGACGCCTGCGGCGCTTTAATTATTGTTTTGAGGCTGTAAAGGCTGTGTTGCATGTAATTCATTATTGTAGAGCTCGTGGCTCGATTTGTTTATATGATATGTACATTTATGCTTCCGCATTTTGTGTACTTCGATGTATGCGGTTAATTGGTCCAAGGGTTAGTCCCACCTAGCCTAGCGAGTATGTGTTGTGTCCCCGTTCGCCTTGATTCAGATTCGGGTGTGGACTTCTACTTCATGACCGGGTCTGGGTCTTGGTGGGGGGATGTGGCGTCACGCGCCGGACGTTACAGTGACAAAATTATTTGTCATAATAAGTGGTCATTTGACCGGGCTTTTAGTGACAAAATCGAATTGCAGTGACAATACATATATGCTGTTGTGACAGTACGTTCACTACAACAAAAACGGCTTGTTACTATGGACAAATCATCGTAGTAAAAACCCTTTTGCTACGTATTTACTACGAATTTGTGATCGTAGTTGATGTGGCCGTACCAAATATTATGCTACAATCAAACGATCATATTAAAAACTTTTTAGTATGGAAATACTACCTTTTACTACAGACTATATTTCCTAGCAAATATAAAGGAAAAACATCAAGTTTTTACTAAAAATATGCTGATCGTAGTAAAAAAATGTATAATAACTACGGTCAAAATTTTGTAGCAAAAATATTTAAAATTTAAAAGATAGTATTCACTACAATCAATATTTCATAATAAAAAAATATTATAATAATCATTCATACTTTTTATTGAATTAGATTTTCTTATATTTTCTTGAAATACATTAATAACTATTAATCAAACCAAAATACAATACAATACGAAATTAAATTTAGATAGTGAAAATAATTATATTCAATAACATCACTAACATAATAATGTACTACAAAAGACAAATCCTTACAAATCTATATTCACAAGATTCTTTCCCACAATCTTCTACATGATTAATTAACAAAATATATTGTAATGATCATATATATAAATCCACAAAAAGATAACTCACTTCTATTCATATGCAATTTGATCTATCATAATATGCAAAATCTAGGGATGTTACAGCATCGTAACACTTGAAAATCTTCAACATTTGGATTCCCTGTCTTAATTCCACCTATAATGAATAAAATTGACAAATAAACTATTTAGTTAGCAAAATATTGTAAGAAATGGACTTACTCTTCCTCTGTGTTCGCTTATCTGCATACAAATAATTAACTAATACATATGCAAAAAGTAGTGCATTAATAAAACTGATCACTTATGAATATGTGATACATATGCTAAAATAGCAACAACACAACTCGCAAAACCAACATTTTGAGCTCATAGGCAATACATACCAAAGGCAAAATAATCAAGCATTTTCACAAGAATAGAATATTCAAAAAATTCAAAATTATCACTAATAACATGCTTTAAACATGAAAATAAGAATATACATTCTCTCACAAACATGTATGGCTCAAATATATGTAGGACGTACATTAAATATTATTTGAAGGGTTTAAAGTAATTGACACATGCAAGAATTGTTATTCCATTAAAAAACAAAAAAAGCATACAAGTCGCACCAAACACAAATATTACAACTCATGAGTAGCTCAGCCCCACGCCACCTCTTACAGGCGGCCAGAACCAATGCATCGGTGACCGATGCCATTCCGAACGACGTCGTATTCTTGGCCGGCCGACGGAAGCTGCTGCATACTTCAATTTATTGTCTTCGGTGCAGGCTTTGGTGAATGACTTACCTGTGATTGGGGCTGGTGCCACAAATTCACAGCTCCAGTCCATCGTGCAGAATGCTTTGCAGAATGTTGTAGGAGCTGTAAACACTGCATGGCTTAGGCGCGCGGTGACAGACCTGGAGAATGTTTTAGACCGACGTCTGTCGTCGCGTCGCCTGGTTTGATAGCTAATCTTGCGAACTCTACAGTGGCGGCTGTTCAGCTCGCGATGGATGTTGCCACTGTCAGGTGTCGCTTGAACGGTTTGACAGCTGCACTTGATGGTCTTGGGGAGACGGCGCAGCCACCATCGCCCATGCCGCCGGCCGCGGCTTGATGCATGGTGATCCTTGTATACATTTTTGCCTTTTGGGAGTTTTGTCGTGTGTAATATGCAAGGAATTACTGTTGTTTTTGTTTTTTGTTCTATTGCCCTCCCTATACATAGGTCGAGGAAGGATGAACATTATTATTGCTTTTGTGGTTGTAATAAAAGTGTATTTGATGTTCAATTGCGTTTTACTAAATTTATTGAATTATTCAAAATTAAATATATGCTTCCGAACTCGGCCCTTCATATTCTCCTAAACTTGCGAATAAGATTTTCTACTCTATTTAGTGCTTCATTGCATACTCTATATGGTAGATGATGCGAGACATGTTTAAAATTTTGTTAGATTTGAAAATAGATAGAGTTATCATGTTAAAAGATACAAAACAACCCCAACATCTTGAATAATTTCTTGCAGAAGAGGCTTGTAAAGATTATTATGTCCCTATCAGAAATGATCACCCCTAGTAATCCATGTACGTAGCTTATAGATATTATCCATGAATACCTTAGCAATATGTGCAGCAGTGTAAGGGTGAGACAATCCAAAGAAATGAACATATTCTGTAACCAAGATTGACTTCGTACCTTCTGATAATGGTAATCCATCAATGAAATCCATGGATATTTGTTTACGAGCTAGCTCTGATATGTTCACAGGTTGCAAAAGATCGGGATATGCAATATTCTCATGCTTAACCCTTTGGCAAATTAACATCACACTCTTTAACCCATTTTTTCAACATCACCCTTTAAATTTGGCATATAAAACAGTGCCTTAACCCTTTGATAAGTCTACATGTCACCAGAATGTACTCCTAATGTTGTATATGGTGCAGAGATTGAATGGTCTTTTCTCTCATCTCCTCGAGACGTAGGCATTAAATATAAATACTCCATCATGAATAGTGTTACGTATGATCATTTAATCGCTTTCGAATTCATCAAAATACTTTCATTTACAATTCAGAACCGACTTAAGTGTTGGAGGAAACTGACTTAAGTATTGGAGAAGTATCGCCGGTTAAACTCCCAGCTAGTTTCTCTTTTTTGTCCGAGTGTTTCATACCAAGTAGGATCTGATTCTGTAAATTCTTGAAAAATCGAATTAAGAAAAGTCAACAAATCAATTCAATTCGACTAAACTTTAGCACGATCGCATATCTTAATTATTCGGAAAAAAATAATCTACGGTGACATATCTTTTCATATCACGAGGCCTTAATTGAAGAGATTTAATGGTAGTTATTTTTATCATATTATGAAGTAATCGGTATTCTTATAACATTATACAAATTAAAGGTATTGTGCAAAGACGTGCGAGTGCAAGTTTTCTAACTACTTAATCATACTTAATCATTATATATTAGCTGCTTAGCTGCGGTGGCACATAAAATATGGTCGTGTGTAAGTTCAACACATAAATAAATTCAAAAAAATAATTATTTGACACTAAATATATTAAACATTTAATTTAAATATAATTATTCCGATAGTATTCCGATTTTCTTCCTATAAACAATTGTCCTAATTTTCGCCCCCTTTACCTTAATTATATATGTGGTGGACAAATATTATACATTTATTATCTAATTTTTTTAAAAAATAATTAATTAACCGACAAATACAATATGTTTGTTAGATAGTTTATTCCATCATATCGTTTGAGTTGTGGGTTCCTCTAGAATTTTCATCTTCAAATTATATATGCTGGCATTATCTATAGTAGGTCTCTGAATTAATTAAGCAGTATTTTAGAAAAGTATTTGCACCCAACATCTTAGCACGACGTAAGAGATCCCGTTGATAAAGTATATGATCCGATTTTGTTAATTAACAAGATGAAGCACATGCATCAATTTTTTATTTATTTTTTTTTTGGTCCATACATGCATCAACATTATTCAGCTGATAAATGTCTTAAAAATGAAAGTTAACTGAAAGAGAATAAATCTTGTGTTAGTTTTATATATATTTTATTATTATTCTTATTAATATATTTTATTTTTTTGCTCGTCACCCTATGATATATTTGATTAACACTCTAAATTCTATAATTTGAAATGTTTTAAACTAAACTTTGTTATTATATTAAATTAACACTCACAACCCTATGACCACAACAACAACCATGGTCATAGAAATTTGAATGCTAATCACTACCAAAAAAAATAGTTTTACTGACCTCCCAATCGGTCACTAATACTATAAAAATCGGTCACTGATCGACATTAGTGACCGATCGGGGCGAGGTTGGTAAAAACCTCGCAACTAATTCTTTAGTGACCGATATAGAGCGGTCACTAATATTAGTGACCGATATATCGATAACTAACACGAAAAATAGCGGTCACTAATAACATTATCAATATTTTTTAGATCAATCATTAATCAGCCACTAATTCAGTGACCGCACATAAAATCGGTCACTAAATTTATAAAGGATCAACTGTCACTAATCGATCCAAATTGATATCGATCACTAATTTTATGCAATTCACGAGGCTCTATTTTGTGACTGATTATATTGGTCACTAATTTTGCAAATTTGATATTCAATTAAAATTGCATTTTTTTATTTTTAATACCTATATTATTTTAATTCATCATTTAAAAACCTATATCAAATAAATAAAAATAGTAATACCAAACAAAATACTTTAACATCCAAACATAACATCATAATCATATTACAAATTATCCAAATTATAAGTATGATGTTTCTCAAACCATTAATAACAAATCAAATAAGCTTTCATCAAGTTTTGATCACCTTCATTGTTTCATGTAAACTCCAAAAGACTTCTAATTGTTGGATGTTTGGCCGACTTAGCTGCTTCTAAAGTATTCAATATCTCTAAGTGTTTGGCCAAAGTCGCTGATAAAGTTTCTTCTCGTTTTTTTGCCTCTCCAGACACTTTCTTTGCCTCCTTGGCGATCTTTTTTGCTTCCTCAATGATTTTTGCTTCCCTAATTGCAGCATCTTCTCTTTCTTTCGCCAACTTTTCTTCAATCATCTTCATTTGTTCTTCATTGGTAGCAGTCGTAAACAGTGCTTCCTTGTTGAAATCCCAAAATCTGTGTCCCCTCGCATCATGTATTCTGTTCAAAAACTATAATAGGAGAATGCAAATGAATCTTTAAAAAAGAATATATCACATAACCTTATCATATACTTAGATGGAGAAATGAAATTTGAACAGCTACCATTTAAATTTTACAAAGAAAGCATGGCTCTCAAGAGTAATCAAATACCAAGTTATGCATCTTTGTTGCATATCGTGCATACACATTGATCCAAAACAGAAATACAGCTAGCAAAATCAAACCAAACCAAAACACACTCGACTAAGAGTTGAACTCACGACTTGACATAGACTAAAGAATTCAGTTAATCAACAATATCATAGTTTAAGTCTAGCACAGCAGGTTCAAGTATAACATACTAGGTTAATAAAGATCACAAATTGACATTAACGAGTCTTATACAAGTTAATTCAAGAATTCATACATTTTATTACATGCAAAGTATAAGTACAAGTCTTGAAGTTGGAAAGATAAGAAGGAAAGGCACGAAAATGGATTAGGAAAACTCCACAACAAAATTCACCAAGTATTCACAAAGGCATAGTTGTGCAGAAACATTTTAAACTGACACATTGGAGAAAAAAAGCCATAACTCTTTGCTCGGAATAAATTTTAACAAACCATAAAATTCCTCACAAACTAGACAAACATATCTTTCAAACGGCATAAGTCTCAAATACTAGATCTTCATGAGGAAATACAGATTTTTGTGTGAAGTTGAAGAAAAACAGGAATATCGATGCAGCACACATTTCAAAGAGATATAGTTTTACCATTTCAAACGAACTAGGATTAAGCTGAAATTTTACGGACATACTCTCAATACATGTAGGAATAACTCTGTAAAACAGTTTTATAAAATTCGAAGGTTTACCCCCTCTGCACGAGCTGTTAGGGCAGATCAGAAATAGTGAAAAGCTGTATCCTTTTGGAATTTTTTCGGGTATCAAACGGAAACGGATGAACATGAAATTTGGCAGACATAAACCTTGATATAATAAAAATACACGGTTAAAACAGTTTTTAAAATCGATTTCGTATGAACTCGGAATTTGCATCTGAAGTTGCTGCATACAAGCTGTTAGTTTTTGTGCTATACATTCCCTAACTATAAGCATGCAAGAACTCAGCCAAAACCATAAAAACTCATGCAAAAACACACCTATAACATTCCCTAACCTTTAAAATTAAACACGCATTCAATAGTTTATGATTTAATCCATCAAGAGTCATCGAAATCAAGCAAAACATCATGTCTATTAATCCCTTTAACTACTCTATTCAACTTTGCTTAAGAAAACCATCTTTACTCTTTGCTTATACAGATTCCAGCTTTCAGACAATAAAAATTCAGACCTAAAGAAAAATTTTCACTTATTACTCCCACAGCCCACTTAATTGAATTTGCTATATGGTTTCCATTTAAGTTATGACTATTCATAATACGGATATATACATTTTAATGAACAAGAAAACTAATTAGCACATTAATGACACACACTATTCACTCATGGACTTCAACATTTATTGTGTTTAACATGTAAATGATCATAATCTTGGAAAGTTGACTACAATCTCCTTTTACTTAATCCAGAAACACCCTATAAACACCAAATTCACTTTCTGCCAAATCAATTATTCCAAAATTCAATTCAAGCACAACCCATTAAATAAATCCATAATCACTTCCACAGTACTTCCACCAAACTCACTACAAACACAAACTAACCAAAAAAAAAAGCAAGATTCAAACTAACCTCAAGTTTCCATCTCCTGCCAATTCCACCAACAATTCAACAAGATCAAAAAGCGCCGAGATCTGGGCACGATCCGGAAAACCCAGAAACCAATTAATTCTCAACTACAAAAAGGCGTCGAAGAAATCAACTTCGAGAACCCAACACCAGTACATGGATAGAATGAATCACAGAGGCGGAAGGTTCACAAAAATCCCATGAATCAGCGCAGATGTATGGGTTAAAAAAACGAAATTTTCGTGGGTCATTGATGAATAAAATCCCAGAAAGGAGGTGATTTGAGCTGGGATTGAAGAAGAGAAGCAAAGGGTGAAAAGGTTTTTGGAGTGAGCTGGGTCACTGATGCAAAGCTGAAAATAGGTCCCTCTGTGTCTGTGTGAGAGAGATATGAGAGAGATGAGAGAGATTTGAGAGAGAGAATCAATTTTTTTAATTTTTTTTTTCTGGTGGTGGTTCTTGATGATTTGTTTTTGTAAACTTGTGATTTATGATGTTTTTTGGATGAATTAATTTTTTTATTTTTTATTTTTGTGATAATTTTATTTTAGGACATACTTTCTGTAATGCCGAAATTGGCCTTTGCATGTTTTTGGTATGTGGAGTGTGGAATGGGCTTTTGATAAGAGCCCATCCCAAAGGGGAAGGTGGAGTGGACATTCCATCCTATATAGTTTTTTTATTTAACATTTCGAATCTTAGTTTATCCGATGTCATGTTAGATTAACTAGAGATATCATATTCGAATTTCTGAAAGTCTGAACATGCAACAACCATGGCTATGGAGAGTTTTTCACTTTAGTCAGAGCCGACTCAATTTATATAAATAGACTATTGAACAAAGTATATACGTAAAAGACTTCTATTTATTTATTTAGCTTTGAATTGGTATTAAATAGTGAAAAATAAGGGCTCCCGGATCAAAAAAATAAAGTTGGATATTTAATTGTATTTTTTTTCAATTATTGAACTTAATTTAATTTTCATGAATGGGTAAAAAGAATTATCCAAAATAATTGACTTTTTCAAATAAAATGTCCAAATTTTGTGTTTCTTGAATTGGTTCTTGATAAGCTGAAGTTGACTAGTTAAGTTAAGTGATAGAATTGATGACCTATTAATACTTGAAAAAGTCTCTCTTTCAATAATAAAGCTTTATCTTTTTACACTTAAGAGGTGATTGGAGGAATGGTTAGACTTAGAAATGCGGGCATTGCTAAGATTGGAAAGGGAATAAAGTGCTTATAAAGTCACTGAAAATTTTAGTGACATATGAGGGAAGTCCCAACCATACTTATTTTCTACTTATATTCAATGAAAGCTAGGAGAGGAACATTTTTGTGGTGCAAGTAAAGCTAGAAAAAAAGCAAGAATTGGGTATTTATGGGGTAAAAGTGAGTGAAATAAGGGAGAGTATATTTACTAAGAATAAAATGATAATAATAAAGAGAATTATTACACTTAATGAGAACCCATAATTCGCACCAGATTATGATGCACGGATATAAATACGAAACTAACACAATACGAATACGCAGACATAAACTTTTCTTAAATTTCCCATTTGAGAAGTGTCGAACACAACACGACTCAACAAAATAATACTTTTAAAAGTGTTCGTGGATCATAGGCATCACACATTCATCTACTACCAAACTGTTAGAAAACAAGAAACAAGAATGATTACAAGTTACTAACAAGGAACAACTACCATTAGACATGAAACATGATAATGATTAAGAAGGAAGTAACTCCTTAATCAATAAATTCATGATTAGGGATAGTTATGAATAATATCCCATAGGTGAGGTTGAACTTAATTGCAAGAGAAGTCTTTCATAGTTGAGAAATTACGAAAAACACATCGAGGTTTGGACGAGAGTCACGAAACATACCCAAGAGCAGGGCACTTTTTGTAATTTCTCAACTATGAAGTTTCTTTTTCGTAATCGGGTAAAAGCTGGAGGTGGTGATTGTAATTATCCCTTCATGATTATAAGCAACTCGCTTGTTTGTGAAGGAAAATTACAAAAGCTCTACCAGAA
>JBBMKE010404987.1:0-12105 GCA_037834125.1 Lippia alba | reverse complement strand
ATTATAATTAGTCGGATTCGGATCCTTAACGGATCGAATTCTTTAATTCCATATTCGCTCCATTTATTTCGAATAACAGATATTTATAATCGGATATGATCCATCAAACTTTTTTTATCGGTCGAATATGCAAATAATCGAATCGGATTCAGATCGGATTCGGATTAAAATCCGACCCATTGACTGCCCTAGGTATGAATCTCGTTGCATATTTAAGAAAGCCATATTTTGAACTGACGTTGCTAAATGCCTAAATCATACACGCATATGTACTTTGCAGAACAGTAGAAGTAATATATTGCTAAGTTTTATTCTGAATAAAGTATTCAAATGTTAGAACATGGGAATATTGCATTTTTAGTTATCCATATACGTATACGAGTAATTTGGTTTTAGTTACCCACTTTCAACTTTCATTAAAATGTTCATCCAACTATCATTTTTTTTTTCAAACTCGATCCTTCTGATTAATCGCTAAAATGTAACGTAATGCTAATTCAGTTTCTTTTTGCGTCTTTTTTTACTTTCCCACCGATTTTACTGTTTGCCACTGGTGCTTCTCGGAGCTACACGCTGCTAACAGAAATCCACTCTAAATCCACGCCTAATCCACGAAATTGACAAACCAGGAAAGAAAATCATGCGTTATTACATAACTAATGGTTGATAATTTGAGAAATTTTGAGTTTTTCTGGGAAAATTAAAAAAGGGGTTCTAGGGTTTTAAGAGAGTGTCGGGGTGGAAGGGACAAATTTTATTTTTCTTTTAAGTGTGTGAGTGTGGGATAGAAATCTGATGTGGGATGTTTGAGTTACTCACGTGACTAACTAATAAGAATATTCCGATCATTTTAACGATTAATCTGACGAGATGATTGATTTTAAAAAAAGATTATAATTGGGTGACCATTTTAATAAAAATTGAAAATGGAGATTAAAATTGAAGTAGTACAGTTGGAGGACCAAAAATGCAACATTCCCTTAGAACAAGATTATAAGGCTATGAAAACACTTAATTCAAAAGTGTGTTGGTGTTTTTATTTGATGGATAACTGATTCGGAAGTGTGTTTATCTTTTTGGCAGTAAAAGAATGTGAGTCAACTGTAAAAGAATTTTGGCTCTACCCGTTTGTTTCTTACTGTAGCTACTTAATATAAACTACTAAACTAATAATTTCCGTCCATTCAGCTGCGGCCTGCGTGTGCATTAAAAGAGTGCCATCATTTGTGATTATCACTCCAATTTTTATCAATTTGATCATCACCATTTGCGATTTGGTAAGTTTTTTTAAAAACAAAAAAGGATATCCTTTGAAAAAATATTTTTTTTTTATTATTTACGCACACACCCCAAGTAGTTGCAGCGATTCGAATCTGGGTCTTTATCTTCAGTAAAGAACCCTCAACCACTTGACCAACCCCGTTGGCAAAGAAGAAGGTTGAAACCATTAACGCTAGCTAAATGGTTAAGAAATCTCCTTTGAAAATATAACATTCCTCAGTTATGAATATCGAGTTTTCACTTAATTTGGAAACTTAGTCGAATACCCGGCCCATACACATCTTAAAATATTTTATAGAGAGACTTGTTATTTTTCCAAAATTCATCTGTCTTTTTAATCAGATGAAGGTTTCTTTTTCTTAACCACTTTTGAAAAGAGTAGTTAAGTTTTTTTGTTCAACATGTCATGTACTTATAATAACTTGCAATTCTTGAACTTGACATATCATCGTATTTTAATATACATATATTTATTACATTCATTAATTTAAATAATTTGATAGCATAATTTTATGAATCAAAATTTTCATATCATTATTTTAGAGCTTATTTAAATATATGCAATAACTTAACTGATAATTTTTTTTCTTGTTTTGGAGCCTCAAACCATTCAGGTTGCTCTGTATATATTTAGATAATATATCTATACCATATCATATACACTTAAAAAGAAAAAGTGTATTTAGTTGTAAATTAAGTGAATCGAAACCTATGCATCACATTGTTTCTTTAAGGGTTTATTCGTCCCTCAAGATGCTATAATGTTTTGATCGATCGTCCCTCTCAATGCTTCAGGATCTTAATTGAACACTATCTTCTATTGCCACCATTTGAAATTAATTCCAATCAACTTATTGGTCATAGTAAAATCAATAAATTTTGGGAGAATTACATCTAACTACCCTGCATTTAGGTCTAATTACAACCTAATACATGATTTACAGGAAATTGCAAATTAATCCCTAACTTTTGAGAACCGTTTGTGGTTCTTAGGGTTCCGTTATGTCATTCCAAAAATGTCCCTGATTTGTTGCTAAAGTCATATTTTGTAGGGGTCGTTTTGTTATTTGTGTAACCTTTAGGGATGATTTTGTAATTTTGATCATATGTTCAATGTAACATTCATAAAACCATCAGGGATATAAGTGTACTTTTATAAATTCCGTTAAGGGACCTTAAATCAAACAAGATTTATAGAGACTAAAATGTAATTTTTCGAAAATGATGGACTGCATATTGTAATTATTCTTAAATACAAGGTAATAAGATGTAATTCTCCCATAAACTTTTATATTAAGTTTGTTGGATATTTTGAACAACAAAGGACGTAAAATTAACTCTCTTTCTTTAAAGACAAAGTTTACCAGCTCACGTGTTTTAGGACTTAATTACCAAATACATTTCTCATAATAATAGCACTATAAATTATGAGAACAACAAATTCTAAGTGATTTTCATTCACTTAAACTACAATACTTACATGTATGTTGATATGTTATTTCTACATTGAATTGTATGAATAAAATACACAATGAAGAGGTTTATCTATAGACTATAAACGATAACATACCTCTTCAAAAGTTGTTCACCTTTTCACTTTCAATAATTAATAAGATATTTTTTCAGATATTATCAAAATAATATACTGTTACGTGACATGTTTTTGATAAAGTGACAACCATACATCATATTCATTAATCCCAAAAATCATATATATATTTGTTTAATAGAAGCTACCGACAATATTAAGTTTAAGCTATCACATATCCTGCTGGAATCCAGAAGACAGCTACCAACTGTATTAAGTTTAATCCATCCCATATCTGACTAGAACCCGAAAGGAGAGAGGGCCGGCAAGAGTAGCTGCAAATAGGAAGAGGAACTTACGTGCATAATTATTCATAAAAAATTAATTACGTGCCCCAATTAATTTTCATATTATATTTAACACAAGGATCGCAATGGGAATAATTTACTTAACATTAATCTACCAAATAGTCAATTTCCCTTTGAATGCACCATATAGATCTGGAATGAGGACCATTAGTGTTCTAATTATATTTTCACCTCACTCTCCTTCTTGTACACTGTAGAGATAAGGAGCAGATCAGAGAAGTACTTCTTGCTCTTGTGTAAGTATATATCTTCATCTTCCAAACCTTCCACAGCGTCTCTCTCTGTGTACTTGTACTCTTTTATTGATTATACTGCAAGAAAACTGTGAAAAACGATGCTTTTCCGATGGATACATACCTCGGATTTCGACAATTTTTTGGAGCTAAGCTAGTGTAATTTATTCAATAATGACTCTGCCATTATTTTCAGGTATATGTATGTGTTGATACATTAAGTTTTATATGCTAATTATTAGCACTTTTATATACTTTGAAGTAGTATGAGATTATCGACTATATCATATTTATGCATATGTAGTTTATGTGAGCCTTTATTGTGTTTTAGATATTTGATATGAAATAAGTTTATTATATAGATAGTTCTATTATGAAACTGAACATGCTACTAATATTTTTCATAATAATTGTATATTGCCATGTACATCTGCAAATGAGTGTGTGCAGTGCATTACCTTTTGATTTAAACCCTTTAATAGTCATATCTTCAAATACTCTGTTTACTTCAACCACAAAAGCATCTGTCTAGCAGCCAGAAAAATGTCAGAACTTTCAATACAAGATGTGGATTTTATTCTTGTTCTTCAATATTTTACTAAATATTTTGCTCCGTAAAAATGAGAACTTAGATATTCGAAACAAAAATCTGATTACTGATTCAATATTTTTTTGCTGTTTTTTTCATAGAAGAACCCAATCATCAAATGGAAGCTGATACTAGTACGGAACTGCTGATTGAGAGGAATGACGAAATCACATTCAAGAGTAAATTATGGACAGAGAACAAGAAGATGTGGGTGGTTGCTGCCCCGGCTATTTTCACTCGATTCACTACGTTCGGAATAAGTGTTATTAGCCAAGCATTTGTAGGCCACATTGGTGCTACGGAGCTTGCAGCCTATGCTCTCGTTTTCACTCTCATTCAAAGATTTGCCAATGGATTGCTGGTAAACGATGATTCTTCTATTTATTAATGTGCTTATTTAGGTTAATATTCTTTAAACGAGTTTAACATACTTTTCTGATTGATGAAAGATGGGAGCCAAGATTATGGTTATTGCATATATCTTTTGATTGATATTTTTCCTTCGAATGATACACTTAAATTACACTGACATCCACTGAGGTTTAGCAAAAATTACATAAACTTCCCCTGAGATTTGAGAAATTACAAGAGCTATTGAAGAATTTACATTACATCTAGTTCGATGAACTTACATTTTTATGAATATTCTGTTTTGTCCTTGACACGTACTGATCTTTATTTAACTTAACACTAAATTCATAACTCTGATAGTATGCGTCACACCAAACTGCCAAGGACCTTTTTGTAATTTATCAAACCTCTGAAAAAGTTTTTGTATCTAGACCAAACCTGAGAATATGACAGTGTCTTGTGTCTACCTCTGTACAATGAGGGAATACATACTTTAAAAGTGTTTTTCAAATGCCAGAAGAAGTGAACACATTTTTACATATAGAAAGATGACTGAAATTATTCAATTGTCAGAGATATGAAGAGCAATGAACAAAGAAATATGTTCATTTGGAACTTAGCTTTAATATTTTCATTAGGAAAATTCATATGACCTTTTGAGTTCCGATTATGCAGCTTGGAGTCGCAAGTGGATTGGAAACTCTCTGTGGGCAAGCCTATGGAGCAAAGCAATGCCACATGCTCGGGATATATCTTCAAAGATCATGGATTGTTTTGATTGTAACAGCAACTCTACTATTGCCCGTTTATATTTTTGCATCCCCTATCTTAAGAGCTTTAGGACAGGACGAAAATATAGTGGAAGTAGCAGGAACAATTGCTCTTTGGTTCCTTCCTATTATATATGCCTTCGCTGCGTCGTATAGCTGCCAAATGTACTTACAAGCACAGAGCAAGAACATGATCATCTCATATCTAGCAGCAATGTCCTTAACAATCCACATTTTCCTCTCGTGGCTTCTAACTATGAAGTACAAGTTTGGCATTACGGGTGCCATGGTATCCACCATTTTGGCATACTGGATACCGAACATTGGACAACTAATTTTTGTGATTTCCGGAGGATGTCCTGAGACATGGAAAGGTTTTACAACATTAGCCTTCAAAGATCTTTGGCCGGTCGTCAAGCTTTCTGTGTCTTCTGGTGCAATGTTATGGTAAGGTTAAGCCTATTTTCAATATATATATTTTTGTTGCAAGATAATAATAATTAAATACAGTTACATTACATGGACATACCCTGATGTTTAGTCAAATTACACAAACTTCCCTTCAGGTTTTAAAATGGCACAAACATTCCCCATCAAAGAATCCATATTACATTTTGGATCTATGAATTTTGATGAAGTCGTCACTAATTTTCCGTGAATACCTAACTTTTTCCTTGACACATACTGGTCGATATTTGATTTTGAATACATGCCTATAATAACACATGTACCAAATCTTAAAAATATGTCAGGGGAAGTTTCTGTAATTTCCCAAACCTCAAGTGATGATCGTAATTTCCCAACTCAGGGTATGCCAGTGTAATTATCAGGGTATGTCAGTGTAATTATCTCTTTCAATTATTTACCACATTTCTTTTCTTGTATCTTAAAATTTCAGATGAGGTAACAAGATTCTATTGTGATGTATAAATATATGCAGTACATTCATGATACCCTCAATTTGCCTTGTTTTAGGTATTCTTTATGTTATTTTTCTTTGATGACAGTCTCGAATTGTGGTACAATGCGGTATTGATTATTTTAACGGGAAACCTCAAAAACGCCGAGGTAGAAGTTGATGCTCTCTCTATATGGTACTACCCTTCTCCATCTTGTTGATAATCTTCATATTCTTGACATATGCAGCTGAAAACTTTGATGTCTTTGTTGCAGCCTTAACATCAGTAGTTGGGAAATGATGATAGCAATTGGTTTCTTGGCTGCAGCGGGGTATACTCTTGTCTTTAATGTTATTATAGGCCATAAAACAAATTCATGGAACTTTTTCACAAACCCAAAAACTTTTGTATTCCACAACATTGCAGTGTTCGAGTTGCGAATGAGCTTGGGAAAGGAGACTCTAAAGCTGCAAAGTTCTCAATCATCAACATAGTTTTAACTTCATTCTCCATTGGCTTTGTGTTATTCGTGTTTTTCCTCTTCTTTCGCGAACGTCTAGCGTATATATTCACAGAAGATGAAGATGTGGCGAGCAAGGTCGCGGAAATGTCTCCTCTTTTGGCATTTTCCATACTTCTCAACAGCGTACAACCCGTCCTCTCAGGTGAACAGATTATACATATAATCCGATTTGGACCTCCAATTGCTTTTATGTATTTTATCTCTTGTTTTACTTACACATCCACCACCTGCATTTTGTACATGATCAAAATTAGGAAAGAGAAATAATTGTGATTTGAAAAAAATAAAAAAAATTCTCTCGTCTAATCTTAATTGCCTAACAACACACTTGTCGTGTGTGGATAATTAGTGAAACAAAAGATGAAACATATGACTGAAACCAAAAACCAAAGCCTAATCTATCTTTTCTTCTTTCTTTTCTTGTCATCATATTGAAGATTAAGGATGCTTTTCTTTTCCATGTCTCAACAGGTGTTGCAGTTGGAGCAGGATGGCAGAGTGTTGTAGTGTATGTTAACTTAGGATCCTATTACTTGATAGGAATTCCTTTTGGATTTGTGCTTGGCTATGTCATCAAACTACAAGTCCAGGTGACTTTCCATATCAAGGGTACATCTAATGTATATAACTAAGTATACTAGCCTAACAATGTATATTTATTTACAGGGTGTGTGGATTGGAATGCTAATCGGGACGTTGATTCAGACTATTGTCTTAGTAATAATAACTTACAAAACCGATTGGGATAAACAAGTATATACACTGCCTTGTTTCATTTTAGTCTTTTTTTAAAGAAAAATTATGGAATTATGGAATGGTGTTGATTAACTTTTGTTTTGTGCAGGTTTTGGTTGCTCAAAAAAGAGTTAATAAGTGGTTTGTGGAAGATAAATCTAATGACACAGAAGAAGCTACACGATCGTGATGGAAATTGTTCACTTATATATGAATAATTTATGTAAGCTTCTATTGAGGCTTGTTGTCGAATTTACGAATGATATAAATACTAATAGACTTCCGCTAAAACATAACAACGTGATACTTTTGACACAAAAGACCCCTCAGGGCATCTATTGCAAATCCAGAGTAAAAAGTTTGAAGCAAAAACTAGAATATTAATTAGGGACATCAACACAAATTGAAACCATATTACGAACTAAAATGTAGACGATCATATTCGCATCACATCTGATAGAAAAAAAAAGTAAAAAAACTCAAAACATGAATAAATTTGCTTGATTTCAAAGAATACATTCCTAACACTGATAAGTCCTCGTCAAAATTCTTAAGTCGATTTATAACATTGATATTGTCATGACTACCTTGCTCCAACCAAAATGATCCCTTGCTAGTTGCTAGTAACAAGGTGATACTATTATTTTTAGAAAATTAGCCCTTCTTCTATCAAGATAATTTCTTTTTAATATGAGATGGCAAAAATTACATCCATATCTTGTCGTTATAATTTGCTAATGAATAATATTCTTCTATCAACGCGATTTTTATTATTTTATTAGGAATTGATTGTTTTTCATTAAAATATAGCAACACGAGTTACATTCCTTCCGGTGACACCTGCCTTGGGTAAGCCCGTCGCCGGGTTGGGTCAAACTTAACTCCGATGGCAGCTATTATTCTCACTCGAAGAACGCGGCTGCAGGAGGTCTCGTAAGAGATAGTTCTAGAAGGTGGGAGAGTTTGGTACGCATTTAAGTTGGACGATGTTTCAATTATTGTGGCGGAAATACTTGGGCTAAGAGAGGTGCTGCGCCTCGCGTGGGAAAGAAGATATCCTCGGATTGAAATCGAGGTTGATTCCGAAGTCGTTGTCAACCTCATACTGAAAGGGGAGATCGATGATCATCCTCTTAGAAACCTGATTCTTGATTGTCGGGCTCTGTTACATAAGCCATGGGAAACAAAATTTGGGCATGTGCCACGAAGTCGGAATAGCAGTACTGCTGATAGCCTGGCTCATCTTGGGCATGAGCTTGAAGATATGATGATTTGGGATTTGCCGCCTGTGACACCCCGCTCACTCACACGTATAGGTACGCGACGCGTGTGAGTTTAATTTCGTAATTTATTTGACTTCTTGTGTAATTTGATGCTCTTATATGATTTATATTTTTTTATTCTTTTCTTATTTGAACAACTTGAACAATTTGAATTAATTGTTAATCGGGTAATACGTATTTTGTGATTTTGAATTCTCAAGCATGTTTCACATGACCTATTTGATTCTTTAACTTGTTTGAATGTTTTAAACTTGTTTTGGGACTTTTTGTAATTAGTTGGACTCAAGTGATCACTTTTTGTATGTTTTGGAGCCATTCAGTAATTATGGCCTTTTGAGTCCCTAAATCGTTTCTTGAGCTAGGGAACTCGGATTCGAGTTCCGACACCTTCATTGAGTTCGATTCGATGAATTGGATTCAATGAGCCTAGCCCCATAATTTTCTGATTTCGTTTCGACCCCCGATTACCTGAATTTCGGCCAACATACACTTTACGCACCTAATACCCTAGTGGGACCCATGCCCCATGCTTTGGAGACTTTTTCCTTCCCTTTTTATCAAATTTTCAGCATCTCTCTCCCTCATTTCACTCCCAAAAATGCAGCAACAAGGATAGGAAGGAGAAAGAAGAACCCCAACTCCATTCCTCCATTTTTGATCAACCAAAGCTCAAGATTTCCTTTCTTCTTCCACTCTCTCTTCAAGGTAAGCATGTATTTGGATTCCTCTTACTCTTGTGACCTTCTTTATGTGTTTATTTTTTGGATTACATGTTGGGAAGTATGTGTATTGAATTGGGGGTAAATAGTAAGAGTTTGAAGGTTTTGGTGAATTCTTGCATCTCTTCGGTTCTTGTTGCATTCTTGAGCTTTTGTTGGTGTTTTGGATGCTATTGCCTTGATTATGATGATCCTTTGACTTGGTGGTTGATTAGGGAGGTTGCTAGCACTTATGACTTTGGTGGGTTTGTGGGATTTTGTTTGAGAACTTGGTTTAAGGCTTCAAGTGAGTGATATATGCACGTATATGATGAATTACGGCATCAGTGTTGAATTTTGTTTGGAGTTATGATATGATCACTTGATCCCCTTCACCCCAATTGTGATATTTGAGTGCTATTATGTATTTTAACTTGGTTTTGAACCTTGTGGAGTTAAGAAGATGGATTTGGAACTCTTTTATGCATGCTTGAATGAAGTATTCGTCAGTTTTGCTCTTATGTGCGTATTTGTGTGATTCGTTGGAGATTTACGCATGAGCTCATGTTTTCTTGATGCTATTTGATGCCTAATATTTTTATGCATAATATTACAAGTTTATGAATGAGTTTGGTTTGGTTTTGGAGTGTTTGATCTTGTCTTGGTTTGGTTTTGGCCGAAATTGCACAAAATTGGATTTTTGGCCGTTGGAGCATATCAACGGCCATTGGAAATTTGTGCTTTGATTCCAATGACTGTTGAAAATGAGGTGCACATTAGGGTGCTACTGCCTCACATCAACGGTTGTTGATATGGTACAGAGGCTCCGGTCGTTTTCTTTCGTTGTTTCTTCGCTTTCCGTCGCTTGTATGCATCACTCCCACCCCTAATATGATTCCTAAACATTTCTAACATGGTTATATATGTGTTATCTTGAATGTATTGGAATTTGGTATGATTTTGAATCCGATTATTCGAGTTATGGTTCTATGTATCTCATATGGTACGTTTATGCATTCATATGAATTCTTTGCATATATGAGCATTGCCGAGCATCTAAGTGGTTCATTTTGAGTCTAAGTTTTATGTTTATGTCTTTAGTTGGCTCAGGTGCACCCAGGGTGGTGTTTCGTGGTCCGTGTTGATTCCGGGGTGAATCACAAGTGTTGCTTTTGGCTTCGTCGGTACAAGTTGAGGTTTTAGGATTTTCTTTTAGTTAAAACGACCTATAACCCTATGTGTTTCGGTTTCAAGCCTGTATGCAAATATCCTATTATATTTATATAATAGATATGTGTTTGTATAAGATATGTGTATGGCTTTGTCATACGAGGAAAGTTTTGAACTATATGTACGAACATACATAAGCTTGAAATATTTTGTAATGAGGCTATGCTCCAAACCGTGTGTCTTCACGTCAGCTTTGGATTTGGATGACATGGAGAGGTACGTTATAGCATATGCTAAGTTGCAAGATAAGGTATGCTCGATAAGGTACGTAAGTTTCGTTTTGTTAAGTTATGATAAGTTGTTAATAGCGAGGTAAGCCCTGAAATATGGGATTGGATTTGATAAGTAAGTTGGGCCCAGGGATTTGTGGGTAAGGACGCCCGGAACGACAAGGGCCGTCGGGTTAAGCCTGTGCATAATTCCCATTCGTAGTACCACACACGATTCTGGGAGGTTGATGAGGCGTGCTACTCCGAGTACGTAGTGGGTTAGCTACCCCTCGTATATACATAAGTAGGTGGAGAGGGTTTGATTCCCAATCACCATGGTGTTGGGGTTGGATTATTTTCTGATATTTTCAGTTTTATTACGTATGTTAAGATATGGAAGTAGGTTGGAAACCCATACTCACCGGATATAAGTTACGTTATGTTATGTTACGTTGATTCACTATGCTTGGATTACGATAAGTTTAAGTTTAAGTATAAGTATGAAATTCGTTTGATTTGAAAATGGTTTTGGTATGTAAAACCCTACTCCCGGTTCATAATCTTTCTTTTATTATATGCTCTGCTCTCTACTATGTATAGTGTGAGTGTGTTCAGCCCTCTCACTCAGTCGAGTTGTAAGATTGACCCCTCTCCCTCCTCAATTTTTTTAGTGTGTAGATTTTGCTCGGAGTTTGGAGCTAGGCGGAGTTGTGTCAAGTCTTTTGAGTCGGTCAAGTTTGTTTTAAAGAGTCCCTGCATTCGCATTTGTATCATTTTGAATTTGAATCAATATGTTGTACTCGAGCATTTATGAGTTGATGATTTAAATTGCCCTTGCCGGGCCTCGTTATGTATAAAAGAGGCTTGAGGAGCCCAAGTCTGCTTGTGAATTGTATGCTTAATTTCTGCAGGCCCATGACCAATGCATGTGAGTGAGTTTTAGGCTTCCGCTGTTTGCTTTCGGTTGGTTAGTTTTTATTTGTCAGGGTCTATGTCCCGCCTACCTTAGGTGGCCTTTTGATTTGTCACCCGTTCGCTATGGAAAGACTCGGGTGCAGATTTTTTTCCATTTCATTACTCGGATCGGCCTTAGTCGGGGGATGTGGTGCCTCATATACGCGGTGCTACACCGCCTGAGGCGTTGGGTAGTTTGGGTTTTGGTTCGATTTCTCGATCCTGCGTAGATCATTTAAGTGCGCTTAGGACCAAATCCCCTCCTCTCCCCTCCCCCCTTCTTTCGCTGTTTTTGCACTTTTCCCCCTCCCTTTCATTTTTGGCACTAAACCCCCTAACCTTTGCAAATCTTAACACTTAGGCCCTTCTAAAAAAATTTTAACAAGGTATATTTGTCCGATGCTGATATCAAATGTGTTGATATGATATATCAAATTGAAGCTCTCGACGCAAG
>JBBMKE010404976.1:0-12107 GCA_037834125.1 Lippia alba | reverse complement strand
AAGATTCCAATCAGACCCAAGGATATCTCACTTTAAAGCACTCAAACGGATTCTCAGATATCTAAATGGAACAATAGGCGTTGGTCTATGGTATCCTAAACACGATAATTTCAATCTTGTTGGCTATTCTGATGCAGATTATGCAAGTTGCAAAATGGATCGTAAAAGTACCAGCGGACAATGCCAAATGCTAGGAAAAAGTCTTGTAGTCCAGTAAAAAATAAGGAGTTGTGGCGCTGTCAACTACTGAAGCAGAATACATAGCCATGGGAAGCTGCTGTACACAACTCGTATGGATGAAAAGAACATTATCTGACTACGGTTTGAATCTCACTGAAATCCCTCTCTTATGTAATAATACTAGTGCAATTTGCTTATCAAAAAATCCGGTATTTCACTCAAGAACTAAACATATTGAGATCAAACATCACTATTTACGAGAGTGTGTTCAAGATAAAATCGTGAAAATATTACACGTTTCTAGCAAAGACCAACTAGTAGATATTTTCACAAAACCGCTGCCACTAGAACAATTCGAATTTATAAAGTACCAGCTAGGTATTTGGCCCTCTAGCAAAATTGCTTTTTAAGAAAAATTATTTAAATAAAAGTCTCGTGCTTAAAATGTTTTTTGGTTATCACGACTTTATTTTTGCCGCCCAAACATTGTCTGACAGTTAAGTTATTTCAGAGTTTGAAAAGACTCCAAAATTACATTTAATGGTATCTTTGGGTTCCGGAGTCTTCCAACAAACCCTACCGTCTGTTCATTTCCTTTTCAAAAATTCACTCTCTCTCTGCAAGTTTCTCGTGCAACAACGGCGAAAAGGAAAACACCTTTTGAGTCTGAAACTGAATTAGACGACAACATCCCTTTGGTCGCTTGGTCTAAAACTCGCTTGAAAGAAACCACCTCTTCCAAAGCAATTCACTCTGAAAAACCATCTTCCTCAAATCCCTCCATATCCAAAGACACAACATCTTCGAAATCCTCTCTCAAAACCTCTGAAGAATCATTGCCTGCAAAGTCAAACAACCAAGACGAAGAAGACGAAGATGCAGTTTTCACTGACTTCTCTAAAGATGAACAACCACCTCTGTATGAAGTCTTTCACAAAATCGAGGACATTGACTTTGACAAAGCCAAATCAACGGTACTTTTTCGTGATATTGAATCTCAAGAGTTCTATGAAAATGATCTATTTCATAGAAAATGGAACAGGGGTAGATCTGTTAACTTTGCACATTTTCCCTCTTGCTCTATTGTTACGCGATTTGAGGAGTTGGGGTGGAAGCCCCTTCTTGAGGTTGATGAAATTGCGTATCCTTTATTGGGAAAACTATTTTATGCTAATGCTGATTTTATTAAAATTCCTAATGAGCATGGTATCAAGGTTGAGTCCTACGTAATGGGGGAAGAAGTTTCATTCACGCCTAAATCTATAAACTCTCTCCTGGGAAGTCCTCATGAAGGAATCCGGTTCTTTGGTGTTGGTGAATGGGTTGATCATCCCAAATTTAAATGGAAAGATATTACAAAGCTCATGGAATGCTGCGGAACCGTCTCTCGGAGGAGGAGAGGCACTAAAGGCTCTTTCTCCAGAACATGCACTGATTCATCAAATTATCAGCTACACCATTCTCTCTGGCTCTATGGAATCAGGTAACCATTCCACCAACATGAGCTATGTCAGTATGTTCCTTCTCTATGCATTTCTTATCAATGAAAAAGTCAATTTGGGATATATCATTCTAAGCAACATGGAGTATTGTCACGTCAACAATACTAAGCTTCCATACTTTATGTTGCTTACTCGCCTTTTTAAAGGCCGTCAACAAATTCCATTTCCTAACAACTGGAAGGAAAATCCCAAGTTCCACAGAAGGTTTGATAAGAAAACTTTGAGTCACATGAAATTTGTCTATAACAAAGACACTGCCATTTGGAGCCGCTCTGAGCCTGCTAAGAAAGGACCTAGAACCAAGCTGGATCCAGATGAAATACTTTTCAGTCTCGCGCAAATTACTGATCGCTTGGAGACTATTCAACAAGAACAAGCTGCTCTTAGTTCCAGACTCTCTTCCATTGAGCGCATTGTTCGTCCTCCTTCCCGTCGTGGTAAGAAGTGACCTTTTTTGAGGAGGAGGGGGAGAAGAAAAGCTGTTTTTGCTGCTGATGATGAAGAAAGACATGTTGCTGAAGTTTAGATCACCTTTAATACTGTTTTTGCTTTGTTTTGTGCTACTTTGTTTTGTGATGGCTGCGTCCATCTTAAACTAGTTTTGTGATGGTTGCGTCCATCTTTTAAATTGCTTCTGTTCTACCTCTTTAGTTCTTAACTACTGCTCTGTTATCTGCTCTAAATATTATCTGTGCACAAAAGACTAACAAATTTGCAGGAACAAGAGAATGTACTTAAACAGGGGGAGCAACCTTTCAGGGGGCAATCAGCAAACAAACATTTCATCCTCAAAAAAGGGGGGAGATTGTTAGGTGGAACTAAAATGCTTTTTTGTTGATTCCTAACAATGTTTGTTTGCAGGGAAAGTCAAAATAAAGATTCAAATATCTGAAGACTTTTTGGGAAACGTGCAAACAATCAAACCGTTGGAGCCACAACGGTCACCTTCAGAGTTTCTATTTAAAGGGACTCAAATACAACTTTGAACAGTGCCGTCTTTTGACGAAATTCACATAGAGTCTTCATTGTTTACTCATAGTGAATTTTATAGCCCTTTGTGTGCTGGCATGATAGGAACCATAGTCGTTGTTACATAGGTTCCATCTTGCTTTTCAGCTTTCTGCCCTGACGAACCATAGTCGTGAGTACATAGGTTTCTTCTTGGTTTTCAGCATTTCTTGTATGCTGGCTTGGAGATCCATAGTCGTTGTTACATAGGGTCTTTCCTTGCTTTCAGCTCTTGTTGTATCTTGTAACTTTGGATCTTGCCTTGAAGCCATAGTCTTGGTTACATAGGCTTCGCTTGATCCACCCCTTTAATGAAACTCCATTTAAAATCCTAAGCTTAACAAACTTAGGTAGAGGACTAACTCACCCAATTTGTGTTTTCACAATTGTGGTGGGGGAACCTCTCTAAACTTCTGAGTTATCTACTCTCTGCGTACTCTGTTCTTTCACTGGTATTGAAAAGTTCCACAACTACCACTAGAATTTGTGGTGCGTTTTATTAACAAAAAGAAATAAAGGGTAAGTCCAACGACATCAGACGAGAACTCCTTACTATGTTAATTCAATAATTACTAAATGCATTTTACTATACATCCCTAAAACCTTTTTTTCCTCGAAAACACCATAAGTGTTGCTGTTGCATGTCTGGCAGGGCCGATATTGTAGTATTGCAATTTGTTTCTGTGTTGAAACGAAGGTACAAGGGATCTAATTAGTGTGATTAATAATACTCACAACTTAGGAATTATTAGCGTAATTGGCCCTATATAAGATATGTGTACACATACATCTAATCTAAGACTGGAGAAATATAATACCAATGGCCGACGCATGGGAGGAAAGTTTCTGGTTGGTCACAACCATCACGAACAGCGTATTGGGTTTTCACATAATCTTCAGATGTCTTCTCTCGTCGTGGTACCCTCTTTCTATCTTAGCAACCATAAACACCGTCTTTCTCGTGACCATTCAATCGTTTTCACAAAACTACCGTCACGAAAACTACTTCAAAACCAAAACCAAAACCAAAATCATGCGCTGTGTTTTCCTGGAAATCGGCATCGTGGCAATCTTGGAGTTGGTCTTTTTTGAATTAGGGTACAGAAAATGGATTTCTCCAGTTGCTTGGGTAGCTTACGTGATCCCGGCCCTCGTCCCAAAGCCTTGCCGAATTCCGGATTTGTTAATCCCGGTGCCTGATGAATTATATATTATCTTGTATTTGACGGGGATTGCATTGTGGGGCTTCCGGTACGAGAAAGATTGGAATTATGTTAACCAGTTTATTATTGGGGCGCACTTGGTAGGGCAGAGCAGTCTTTTAATTGCTTATCATTTGTATAAGGAAGTGGATAGGCATATGCACGACGCCGGGTATTACGTGTGGCTGCTTCACCAGATACGCCGAGGCACCGTTTATAGGAGCCAGATGATGGTTGATTTGTTTATGGCAAGGGGGGTGTTCCCTTGATTCCGACTGATCTGTGGGAATATTTCTCATTTATTTCTTTCCGTGTGTTATTTTCTTTCCTTTTTCAACACACTTTTATTAGTTTTGCTGTTGTATAAATATATTTTCTGTAACTCTTTCCTCACAGCATAAAAAAAGAGAAGAAAAAAAAAGAAGAAATCTTGATGTATGGGTACATTTAAATGTGGTATAACTTGCATATATTTCTGAACATGGAAGCACTTCATTGTGCATATAAGTTTTCCATTCTCTTCGATACATGCCGTCATTCCTGGATCCGCATAATTCATAAATATTGTCCCCAGAAATATATATAAAATCAGTCCTTGTAAAAAGAAGATGACCGTGATGATTTGTTTGCAATGATGACAATTGACAATATATATATATTTTTTGGTCGGAAACTGAAACAGCAGAGCTCTGCAAAGTTACTCCTTCACCCCGATCAGGTCCGGTGGTTCAGACTCCCAAACCATTCTGTCACCATCCATTTTATGCCCCAGTTTTGCTAACATATCAGCTTTACCATTGCTAGATCTGTAAATATGTTTCAATCTACAATCCCACGGCATATTGAGCAATCTCCGGCAATCCCCGTGCAATCCCTCCATAAGGGTGAAGGGCCAAATCACCACCCCTAACGAGCTTAAACGTTTCTTCAGAGTCACATTCCACCAAGATGTTCTCCACACCCAACTCCCACGCCATACTCAGGCCTTCCCGCAGGCCCAACAATTCGGAGAGCAGAACAGGGGCGTTCCCAAGTTTCATTGAGAAACCACGCACCCATACTTGTATGAGAACTCTCCATTTTGGGTGCCTTCCCAGATGATTCTATCCATCTCATCTCTATTGTGAGAGGTCGGAACTGCTCGGATATCCTTCTTCAAGTCCTCATTAATGGCCGTTTTCATGACCTCCAGTCGCCACTCGCCATTGGTCCTAATGAGTTGTTCAACTTTCAATGATTCATCCTTCCCACATCTCTCCCGCAATGTAGATTGCCCGCATCAAACATCATCCCACACAGACACCAATTTCCCATCGCTTATACGCTATTTCAAGGTTGGCGCCAAGGTTTGTACGCTCCGGATGGCACCCTTCCAAGTTCTTGACGCATCCATTTTCGGCATATGACTTCTGATATCCGCCCTTCTAAGGTATTTAGCTTTGAATATACGACTCCAAATACTATCACTATTTGTTGCCACTCTCCAGCCCACCTTCGCCAACAGAGCGATATTAGATTTTCGTGCCTCTCGAATTCCCAAACCTTCAGCTTGCTTACCTCTTGTAACTTTATTCCAGCCTACAAGATGTGTTTTTCTCTTTGAAATATCAGAGGACCAGAGGAAGTTTCTGTTAAGTTGATCCAACCAGTCGCAAACATTCTTAGGCAGCCACGAGGTTGCATGTGATACACCGACACCGAAGAAATAACAACTTGGATCAAAATCATTCGTCCAGCTAAGCTAAGTGTTCTAGCTTTCCAACTCGTGAGTTTGCTTTCTACTCGCTCGATGATATGGGAAAAGAGCTCCTGCTTATTACAACCTTGTCCCATTTTGACACCAAGGTACTTTCCGAGATCAGTTGCTCCCTCAAACTCCATTAGATTCGAGAATTGCTGTCTTCGATCCCTGGGAGTGTTCTTCTCAAACTCCATTTTGACACCAAGGTACTATTCCAGGACCATACGGTTAATATTACCTAGCTGTCCTCACCCTAAAACTATAAATGGAAGGATCACCTCACTCCTTCTTCAAGCAATTTTCACCTTCTTCACAAGCTTTCTTGACTCACAAGAAACAGACACTGAACTGGAAACCCCATTGCTGCACATTTTCAAGCTTCATACAACTTCACCTTCTTCCTTGGTGTTACCCTAACTGGTAGAATCCACGCTCAACGGGAACCCAGTTCCTGAGGCTCGAACGCCAGTGATGGTCTTCCCTTCACACAAATAGAAAGTGTTTGGTGTTAATCCTTCTCATACCATTTCCAATGCCATCAATATAGTTCTTTCAAATAATTAAATGATTTAGTATATTAAGAATATTAAATAATAATTAATGTGAATTTATGAAATAATTTAAAAAATAAAAATTACCATAAATAACGACAATCAACCATAAAATATATTTATCAACTCACTTGACAATCTTTTAAGTAAATGTGCATAAAGAATAGTGGAATTAAATAAAGAAAAATGTCATCTACATTAAGGAGATCTCGACAATATTTTGCTACAAAGTTCAAAAACCAAACCTTTTGCCAATATAACATTGATAGTCTTGAAGAAAGTGCGTCAAGATCCTTCATCTTTGTTGATGTAGAACGTGAAAATATAAACAATGAATGTTATGGAAAAATAATAAATTATAGCATAATATTTAATGTGTCAATCCTAAATGTGCAAAATGTGAAAAGAAAAGACAAGATAGATTTATATCTTGAAAATTCAAGCTCTTTGACACCTTAGAAAATAATAATTTATACATTCTTATTCAATACCTTTGAGGCTTTAACCTACATAATATGATTCTATTATACTATTTTTTTTATCCTATGTGTTTGCTTATTAATGATGTAATAAGAAGTCATGCATTGACATTTTTGCAACTAACGCCCGACTTTCTTTTCCTAGCAACAAAAGAGCTTGTGCAACAATAAAATTTGAGAACTAATTTCGAATATGTAATTTCACAGGTGAATAAATACTAAATCACTAAAATTCTTTTTTATTGATTTTTCCAGCCTCACAACAAAGTAAAAAATAATTATCTAACAAATTATTAGGTGCAACTTTATCAACAACAAGGCAAAAAAAAAAAGTTCCATCAAATTAACATGAGTTCTAATATTGAGTATGTTCACATCTCCATCCATCCAACCACACACACAAACACAAAATTCATCCAGCAAGCTCGTCTTGAAAAACCACTTTAAATAACAATTTAATAGAAATTAGCATAACTGACCAAAATAAAACTCAAAATTTGTCATTTAGACAAACAACCACAATTGTAGAACATATTTCTTACCGAAAAGTCCATCAACTTCTCTTCAAAGTAATTGATCTTGCCTACACTACAAATAATCGAATTTGAAAAGATAAAATAAAAAAAATCCTTAATTGTAACTTTCTAATAATAACGAAAAATTGAGCAAAAAATATTATAATACATAAAAGTTTATTGTACCTTCTTTTAATTTTAATGGTGGACTTCAAAATACTATGAGGTTCAAATTAAACATAAATTTGTTTAAAGTTAATATTCTTCAAGGAATAATTTTTTTTTGTCAAAAAAGACGGTAAATAAAAATTATTAAAATCATATATTAGTGAATCTTTTATTAAAAATTGAATTTGATATATATATATATTTAAAAAAAACATAAAATAAATAAAATAATATTCAAAACTTGCTAAAAATTCAATTTAGATCAATAAATCATAAAAAATTAAAACATATTACATACTTAATTAATTTAAAATATAAATATTATTAAACACAAATATGTGAAACCTTTTATTAAAAATTAAATTCTATATATCTTTATAAAACATAAAATTAATTAATAATATATTATATTCTCAATTTATTTAGAATTCAATTTAGATAAAAAAATTAAAATTACTACAAAGTATAAACTTAGATTAAATCTTATTGTAACTTCTCTTTAATTTGAATTTTATGATAGAAAGTTTCTAAATACAGAAATTTTCAGTGTTTTAAACATTTTCTAACCTGAAGAGAACAAAAGAATTACTATAATGCCTGGGATGGATTACTAATGATATATCTCTGCCAAGCACCAAAACTCAATGGAAGAATCGTGATCCCTGAAAATAATTGCATACAAGGGTTTAAGATTTTGAAATCAATAAGTAAAGAGTAACAACTAAATATTTTATCACTAAAAGTTATTTATAAGACATTTCTGAGATTGTATGTTCAAAGTTGATGAAAGTACCATCCCATAGTATAAAAAGAATATTTTTGTATCAATCCATAAAAAATAAACAAACATTCATATATAATAAATATAAATATCTAAATTAATCTATGAAGAAATAAGTGGACAAAAAATTATACGAAACCTGAACATTGTCTGTAACACCCCAAGCGTAGGGCGCCACATCCCCCGCACTAAGATCCAGACCCGGTCGTGAAATAGAAAGTCCAAGCCCGAGTCCGAATCAAAGCGAACGGAAGACCAACACACACGCTAAGCTAGGCGGGCTAACCCTTGGACCAAATAAAACCAAGAACCATAAACTA
The DNA here is from genome assembly GCA_037834125.1 of Lippia alba. Taxonomy (NCBI): domain Eukaryota; kingdom Viridiplantae; phylum Streptophyta; class Magnoliopsida; order Lamiales; family Verbenaceae; genus Lippia; species Lippia alba. The sequence goes on along the minus strand of JBBMKE010404976.1, from coordinate 3,660 downwards.
CAACAATGCATAATAAAGCGGAAGCATTAACATTAATCATGCATCACGAGCTACGAGCTCCAATATCAATTCCATATTAACTAATCATGGCCTTCTCAGCCTCAAGATACAATATATGATTAAATAAACAATATAATAATGACAACAATAACAACAATAATAGCATGGGTGTGTGCAAGACCAAAACCGACTAGCTAGACCCACAACTCTAGTTTTCCCGCCTAGCTCCAACCTGCAAAAAGTGAAAACAATCCGGGTTCAGTCTATAGGAGACTGGTGGGTATAAAACGGGGGCATATACAATATATGACGGAATTTAAACAATTACATGCAAGTTATAATCCCGAGAGAGGTTTTAGAAACATTTCCCAAGTGGGCAAAGAAAGAAATCATCACTCGGGGTTATAACAATCCAATTTCGATTCAATAACATTCATTAGGTCAAACGTGAGCCCGGCGTAAGGCTTCGGTCACCTTCCATTAGTGTAATCATAATTCAATCTATATTCATTAGTGTGCATGCATTTGATCTTTCGTGCTCAGTCAATCTCAATTATCAATAGCCGTTTGGGCGATCCGTATCACCGGCATTCCCGCACGGTCCTCCTTCTCCGGGTGGCGGTTCGGGTAGCTGGCCCTCACCGTTCGGTCTATATGGCTAGAGGGGTCCATGAAACCCTAATTAGCCCGGTTAGCATTTCCTCGTTGAATCCTCCCTAACGAAGTCCGTTTCGCCGTAATTGGTTGGAACTAGTATGAGCGGTTCACCGTCGGCCCAATGCCTCCCCGGATCACCACTCACGCTAAGTCCCAGGGCTCGTGTGTTCCATCGGTCTTCGCCAAAACAATAGGTGGGATATTCAAATAAAAGGCTATACTTTCACAATCATTTACTCGAAGAAAGTGACTCGATCGATATATACATATATAATTTTGGCTTAATCTTTACACATAAGGGATATATCGGGTTGAGATACCTATTAGAAGAGAAACCCACCTGTTACACCTTACCGACAATACCAAAAAGGACGAAAGACTTGAAGACAACCTATGAACCAGGCACGTCTCCGCCTTGGAGAGAACTGTACAAGAGACAATGTGATACATTCGTGAGACTCAAGACTCTAAATGAACCACATATGATGCACGACAATGCATTAAGGTGTGATGATATGCATAAAAGATCAAATCAATGCCAATGAGATGCATTCAAGTACAAATTCAATCACCCTTTCGTTCCTTGAATCATTCGTAGTCATTTCAATATATATCTTTCAAGGATCATTTTAATTCAATATAACATTCATCAATAACACGCATTTCACATAAATCAACTTGGATATAAGATATATGAATCATGAATATGAGAATAACAAACATTTTAGGGCTCACAATCCAAGTATCGAATCATTCATGCGCATAAAGGAGCAATGAAGGCATGCGGACTCATATCTCGCACATAACACGTTACAAAAATTCATAAATTTCACAAAATGCACATAACACATCATATAACATGTTAGTATCATGATTAGGGTGGGAAATTACATGAAAATTGGAAAGAAATACAAGAAGAAGCTCCGAACACATTCTTTGCCGAATCTGTCAGTTTTTCCACGATGCGCAGGCTGCGGTAAAATGAGTATATCTGGAGATTTACAAGCCCAAAATGGGTTTTTTTTGTGGGAGAGGAAACTAGACACATATAGATTTCTAAGCATAGCTGGCACGAATCATGGTTCAAAGTGAGGTGAAAATGGAGTAGGTGCGAAGTTGGATGAAAGCAGATTTTCGGAGAAATGGCGACACCAAAAAGAATTGATTAGATCTCCCAAACTAGAAACGATTTTGAGTTGATCCCAATTGAAGATTAAAATAGACTTCAAAAGGTTTCTACAGTTAAAATTTGAGCCAATTCTGAGCTCGTTTGGGTGGGTCGCGGCCGCTACCAAAATGCCTCGAAAACCAGTCGCAGCCGCGACCAAAATTTTAGCAACCTTCGACTTTCGGGTCGCGGCCGCGACAAAAAATGGTCACGAAACGGTTGCGGGCGCGACCACCTGTGCGAGAACAGCAATGGAGACGGGAAAATAGGGGAAAACTCCCAAAAACCAATCCCACTCTTATACAACACCTCATAACATGTTATAACATCAAAATATTGAAGGAACCACTTCCACACATGCAAAGGATCGAGCTCAAGCAAGGATTAAGGCATAGGATGGCATATATGATCATATCTCAAATTTCCAATCAAAATCCATTAATGGCAACTTGTTGATCCCTCAACTATCATGAAATATTCCATCGTACAAGTACTAAAGAAGCTTAAATGATCATTTTCCATGCAATACTCTCAATGAAATCTCAAGGAACATGCATGATCACATATAAAGCTCATAAGCCTCAATTTCATCATGTATGCAAAACCTAAGCAAACCTTCACAAGAACCATCATATAATAGCTTAAAAGAAAGGGTAGGAGATGCCATGAACAAATATGAGCTCACCTTTCAAAGATAGGAAGAGATGGTGGTCGATTGAATTTTGGGAAGAAAGTGAATAGTGGATTTTTGGTTCTTCTTGGGGACTCACGGTTCCTGCTGCTTTTAGCTGATATGAGGAATGAAATATAGTATGATATGTATCTTGGGTGATTAGGGATTAAGTATAGGAGATGTGGGGCCAAGAATCACATTATTTGGTCAAGAATTGAGTAAGTTGTGGCCTTTTTAATATAAGGGTGGCTTTCATGGCGGGATTAGGGGTTCGGGTGAATTCCGGGATGATTCCGAGGGCTCAAATGAGATCCACAGCATAATCCGAGCACACACACACATTCATAACACATATGAGTAATGCATATTCAAATTCCACAAGTTTTCGAATTCATTAAGCATAGTTTCGGCAAGCAATCACATTGATCATACGCATATAGGTTCAAATAATAAAATTCAAGTTATTCAAAAACTCATAAAGAGATGAGATAAAACCAAATTAATAAGGTAATTCACAATTAAATATAAATTTAAAACGCGCACATAGGATCACATAACCTAAACCTGAATGGATGAAAATCCGGGATGTTACAACTAATTTATTAATTAAATTCTCTTAAAATAATTAAATTAAAGTTTACATGGAATTCTTAATGTGTTACATATTATGTTCATTATATGATCCTTTGATTGGAATATTAAGAACTTAATTCTAAGACAATAATAGTATTACTTTCAGACGATGATAGGATCATAATATGATTAACAAATGCTTGATCTCATAAACCCTAATTAAGTTATTAATTAATTTCCCGTAAACGATATTAGGGTTTATCGAAAAAATTAGGGATTACCGAATTTCCTAATGTATTATCCTTCTATGTGTGAACATTCTGTACCTTATGTGCTTATGTGATTAGAATAATAAGAACGTAGTCCTAAGCCTATAGTAGATATTACTTTCGGGCGAAATTAGGACCGAGCGGTGGAATCCACATGACTATTTCTGACTACCGGTATAGGTGAGGATTAAAATATTTTCAACTGGAATCATGCCTATACATATGTATTTATATAAAGATATTTTCAAAGCCTACTCATTATTTATGATTTATTATCCTATATACATAATACCATACTACAATATCCCTCTTTATGAGGA
>JBBMKE010404968.1:0-12107 GCA_037834125.1 Lippia alba | reverse complement strand
TAATAATAATAATAATAATAATAATAATAATAATAATAATAATAATAATAATAATAATGATGATGATGATGATGATGTACGATAATAAAAGAGATATCCTCCTATTTGAGTTATTCCATTCATAATTTCATAACTTGAACTACAGTTTCTAATACATAAAAATTTATAAAATTATCATTTTGTCGTGTCATGTTTCGAATATTCATGTCAGATACGGTGTTCGACACTAGTCTATCATGTAAAAAAAATTCAGAAAAGAAAAGGTATTACTGCATCTTTATCGTGTCATGTTTGTATTATCATATTCCTATCCGTATATATATACTGTAATTCTTGGTCAAGGCCTCAAGGGAATGATGTTTCATATGCTGATCATTTAAATTTTAGTTCCATATACCAGACTACATAAACCTGCAGAGTAAAATGACCCGTAAAAATTTGTTAAATATTTTCTTCAATTAATGTTAATCTAAAATCTATACTAATACGTTATGTAATAATTCAATATTATTTTAGTTTAGTGAGAGTTTGGAGTTTGAGTTATTTCAAATCAATTATTCGGGAGAAAACTTTTTCATTTAGTGGAAAGAAACACTTGCAGCCAAAGTCAATAGAGTACTGACGGTTAACCTAAAAAATGTGCTGCACAAGTTGGTAAATAATAAATCGTTTATTTCTGACATTTTCTGTAAGAAATTTTTAAAAATTTATATTCTCTCTTTATTTTATTTTATTTTTTAAAAAAGACAAATTGCCTTTACTAAAGAGGTAGATACATGAAACCAGGTAAGGGCTGCGGGGAAGGGTCTTGGTAGCAGCCTCAACATTTTGGCCTTGTGCTATAATTATTTTCTGTTGTTTTATTATAGAAAAAATTACATCTAACTACCCTACATTTAAGTCTAATTATAACCTAGTCCATGATTTTTAGAAAATTACAAATTAGTCCCTAACTTTTGAGAACCATTTGTGGTTCCTAGGGTTCCGTTATGTCATTCTCAAAATGTCCCTGATTTGCGGTTAAAATCATATTTTGTAGGGATCGTTTTGTTATTTTTGTAAACTCTAGGGATGATTTTGTAATTTAATCATATATTCAATGTAACACTCATAAAACCGTCAGGGGCATAAATGTACTTTTATAAATTCTGTTAAGGGACCTCAAATCAAACAAAATTATAGGGACTAAAATGTAATTTTTTGAAAATGATGGACTGCATTGTAATTACGCCTAAATATAGGGTAGTCAGATGTAATTTTTTCTTTTTATAATTAATTCTGAGTTGTTAATGTTAATACATACATATGTTCCAAGGAAAATATTCGCCCAAAAACCTCATAAAGACAAAGAAGAACAATGTCTGGTCTGAGCAGATTATGAAAGAACTAGTAGATGGAATCGCTGCGTTTAAATATGTGCACAACGGAAAAACTCCCGGCCTCAATCCTGATGAGGAGAAGCGGTTGGGTAATTGAATACTAACTTTGCATATGACGAAGTTGAGAGGAGAAACCCATAATACATAACATATTTTTCATGCAATCTATAAAAAAAAATCAAAATTCTCATTATCCGATTTGTCTCTCAAACATTCTTGTTGTTTTCTCGCTACTATCCTCTTTTGCTCAGGGTTATTTCATTTGACATTATTCAGTTTTCATAGTTATTTTTCCTAATCTTGTAATTTTGGTTCATTGTTTCTTTGGCCAGTCGCCAGCATACCATCGGAACAAAATCAACAATTAACTGTCAAGGACAATGCAGTAACTTCAGTTGATAAATCGGAGGACACAAATCAAAAGAAGAAAGAGACGATGATAAACAATGAGGCCAAATCAGAAGGTAACTATGCATGCATGCATAATCATATATGGAGGAAAATCTATAATACTTTAAAACTAATTAAGTTCTTTTTATATGGAAATATAAAAAATAATAATAAATTATTAAATTTGAAAACACGGTACATACAATTTGGGGACCATAACCTAATAGATATGACTTGTTAAAAGTGTGGCTTAAATCGGTGTTTAGAAATTATTAAGAAAGTTCCATATTTTACTACTTATATGAGGCTAGACTTTTTTTTTATAAATAGAGGTTCTTTTATTCAGTTTGAGTCTTTGAGAGAGCCTAGAGTATTGTGAAAGCTTTATGTGAGACTTGTAAATTAAAGAGTTTGAAAAGCACTTACTAATTAATTTTTGTTATAGAATTGTGAGGTTTTGTTTTTTCCAAATTGAATTATGAACTTAATTAATTTGGTTTTTAATTTAAATATAAATTTAATTAATTTGAATTTTTAGTTTGAATTAGGAACTTAATTAATTTGATTTATTTAATTTAAATATAAATTTCATTAAATTGATTTTTTAATTTGAATAAAAATTTAATTAATCTGATTTTTCGACTAAATTAACAATTTTCCTTTAATTAATTGGATTTGAGACTAAATTAAGAATTAATATGTTTCAAATAATTGTATTTTTTTAAAATAAGAATATACTACATACAACGAAAATAAAATTTATTAATTATATATACATATTTTAAATATTATTTTTTAATATAATTTGAATACAAAAATATTTATAATATTCCCTAAAATTTATATATATTAACATTACGAACTTTCGATATTTAATATATAACAAAATAATCCCTAAGTGTATTCTCGGCAATGCATAAATATTAATATATCTTAGAGGGTATTCTGAAAAAACAGTAAAAAAATTTAATGGATCTCTAATGTCCGTCAGGAACGTAAACAGAAACCAAAGTTCAAGGACTATACAGTGAAAAGTCAAAAAATGGATATTGCCTTTGCAATTAAGCCAAATATAAGAGTATTTAAATATAATTCGTCCATAATTTTTTTTTTAATTGGCGTAAACTTTCATTTATAGTGAAATCACTTTCCTTATTCGCATACGTATGCCTATTCAGTCAAAATACATAACTTCCCGTGTCTTCATTCTGTTGTTTATTCTATTATTATTTTATTGACTTCTATGGAAAATACTTACCATTTCATCTAGGGTGCTATCCTAACATAACAGTTAACCGTAATCCCTTCTACCAAAAAAAAAAAGTTAACCGTAATCCCTGATTTGATTCATCGTTAAATTAGAATTCACATTAGTTATCTATATATATAGGCCTATATTTTTATTTTATCTAGTTAAGACCCAACTAAATTAGATCAATTTAATATTTCGGGTAAAATCTTATTATGATAGATACAATACATACAATTACCTCCTTTTGATTTATAAAATGTTCGAAACACCTTATTAAAAGAATTTTATTTCAATCTAACCCCTTGTGTTATTTAAAAAGTTCCCACGGCCACACTGTTAATTTTTTTATTCTAAATTTCTAATTAATACCCCTTGCATATTTGTTAGGTTTAAACGAATATCGATATTTTGGTATTGACAATATATTTGTCTTGCTTAAAATATTATCTTTTATTGATTTTTTTTTATTTAGTACGGTTATTAGATTTTTGTTATTAATTTTTACCTCTAATGCACCGACACATCTAAAAATATCATTTTGCCTTGTCGTCTCGTGTCGGACACCCGTGCCGACACTTCTCACGTGGAAAATTCACAAAAAAATCCGTGTCGCCGTATCCGTGTTGTGTCGTGTCCGTGTCGCCGTGTCTGTATCCGTGCAACATAGATTTTTTCTTATTGGAAGTTGAATTGAGAAAAGAAAACAACTTTTATTTTATGATGATGATGCCAATCACTACTAACTAAAATTAATAGAAAAAGAAAAAAATAATAAATTAAAAAACAATAGGGAAAAAGGGAGAAAAGAGAAAAACAAAGAAGAAAAAAAGTAAATATTTGTACTAATTGCAAAAAAGGAAAAAAATTAAAATGAAAAAAAAGAAAAAAAATTATTTAAAAAGAAAAAAAAGATATTCTATATTAAAATAATGAGGTATTTACCATATTTTAGATATTTTCACACCTAAATATGAATTACACTCAATTTTGGAGAGTGAAGTTTACATGTCAATACTCAATTGTGATTAATAAAAAGCTTATTGAAATTAATTTAAAATAACTAGAAGTCTAATTAAAATTAAATTAAATTAATATAAAGAAGTATTTTAGACATTTTATAAATCACATATGCTAGGTAAATTTAATTTTTTCTCCAAATGTACCGTAATTTTGACATTATTCAATTTTCTTCTTATTTTTTTTTCCTAATCATGTAAGTTTGGTTCATTGTTTTCTTCAATGTAAAGTTGACATTATGCCTTCGGACCAAGATCAACAATTAACTGTCAAGGTAGAGATAAGGAAGGACATTGTAATAACTGAGGTCACAAATCGAAACAAGGAAGAGATGAAGAAGAACGATGAGGCTGAGGCTGAGGCTGAGGCCGAGGCCGAACGACGAGGTAAAAATAATCATGCTTAATTACTTTCAAAAGAAATGGTAATCACAACGCAATTTTTCTTTCCCCGGAATCCTTTAATTGTTGTATTGGGATATCAGAAAGGAAGGCATTAAAGAGTATAGCAAAGATGGAAACGCCCATACTTGTGGCAGCCAGGAATGGAGTGATAGAGATCGTGAAAGAAGTTCTCGAGCACAAGAAGTTCAAAATCGCCATACACGATTCCAACATCGATAAAAAGAATGTGGTTCTGCTTGCAGCTGAAAACAGGAGGGCTAATGTGTATGATTATCTGCTAAAGACAAAACACATGAAGGAGAGGATATTCGGGCAAACGGACAAGGATGGGAACAGTGTTCTACATCTTGCTGCCAAGCTGAAGCGTGGTGTTGAACCATGGCCCGTCGCAGGCCCCGCCTTGCAGATGCAGTGCGAGGTGAAGTGGTACGAGGTAATTGTCAAGAAGTGAATAAATTTTACATTTCGGGTTTTGATTATTAGCGTATCATCAGTTTGGTGACCCCTGAATTCAAAATTGCCTTTATACATAGCCTATTTGGGCGTTTGACTGTTCATGATCCTCTAACTCTGGAATTATTGATCCTGTAAATAAATAATTTGTATTTGTCAACGGATGACTAATGAATGAAGTTGGTATTAATCCACGCAGTTTGTGAAGGGTTCGATGGGTCAGCACTTCTTTCGATGGTTCAACGAGAACGACGAAACCCCGGACGATTTATTCAAAAACAGTCACACAAACATAGTGAAGGAAGGCGGCGAATGGCTTAACAAAACTTCAAACTCCTTCTCCATTGTCGCAACTCTCATTGCCACCGTAGCATTTGCAACCTCCTCCATTGTTCCCGGCGGACTTAGTGATCATGGTGACCCCAACTTAGAAAAAAGGCCGGCCTTCAGCATATTTGCCATCTCCTCTCTCATTGCCTTGTGCTCCTCTATAATTTGTGTCATGATGTTCCTAGCCATTCTCACCTCAAGGTAATATTGCATGAATCTGGCTCAACTATTCATAACTTTTTTATAAAAATAGAAGGGATAATTACAAATACCCGAGGGTTAATTAATCCAATTACTGAAAAATCATTATAATTGTGAAATTTCAAAAAACACTAATGAGACTTGAAGAAGTTCATGATAAAGTCCGTGAGATACAGGGTGTTCTCTGTAATTTCTCACTGTGTTTTTCGCAACTCATAACCAACCATGATGAGAGTGTCCTTTCGTAATTTTTCAACCATAAGGATGTTTTTTCGTAGTCAGATACTCAGATTTAACCTCAAATGGGGGTATCCGTAATTACCTCAAAATAGAAAATAAGATATTTGAGAGGTTAATTAATCTTCTTAGCAAATTAAACAAGCTTATGATAATTAAGCTCAAGGCATTTTAGATTTTGCTGAGATTCATGCATGCATGCAGGTACCAGGACGTGGACTTCGGCAAGGATCTGCCTCGAAAGTTTCTGATAGGGCTGACATCACTGTTTGTGTCCATAACTTCAATGCTGATATCGTTCTCCGCTGGTCATTCTTTCGTGCTCAAGGATGAACTGAAATACACAGCTTTACCAGTGTATGCTATCACTTGCTTGGCCGTCACTGTCGTCACCATCGCGCAGTTCCCTTTCTACTTTGATCTTGTCAAGATTACGTTCAGCAAGAGGCCTTGGAGCCACAAGTACAAATGATTACTCTTTCTTGAAAATGTATACAATAAAGAAAACTTTTGACTTGTAATGTAGATCGAAACGTAATAAAGCATAAGGGAGGTGGAGTAATGCCTGACAACTTGTGATATGATTATGAATTTAATTAATTAGGTTGAAACAGTTGGTTTTTGTTTTTCCTTATTTTTTGACATTTTCCTGATTTTTGAGTTTCAATATTAGAGTTGACACCCTCAGTCCCAATATTTGAGAAAATTGAGATTTGGTTGGATCGTGTATTATACTTAATATTTAATTTTTAATTCTTTATAACATTTATACCAATTACAAGTTACAACACAAGTTTAATATCTCCATCATTATACTGGTTCAAGTAATTGAGTTTAGAATTATCGTTAGCTGAATCGGAGTTATGCCGACAACTTGTGATAACTCGTAAAAATAATGTGTGTTGCACATTAAATATACGATTTATCTAAATACTTTTAATTATTAAAATGAAATTACTTAAAAAATCAACCATTTATAAAAATTTTAATATAATCATTATATCCCAATTAAAATTTAATTTTTGATGCACTCTCACATAAACAAATAAAAAATTTGTAGTTTCAAATCAACACTCACCTACATTGTGCAAACACTTCTAAAAATATTATTTTATCGTTTCATATCATATTCATGTCGGACACCTCTAACGTGTTAAATTTCAAAATTAATTTGTAACGTATCATGTTCTTGGCCATGCATCATCAGCATTCAATCATATACAAAAAATTATAAGATAAATTATAAAATTAATATTGAAATTAAATTATCATTTATATTTTTTTTATTTGAATAAATATACTTTGATTTGCAAAATTCTTTCATATTTTCTTTAAGTTAAATGAAGCCTTGTTTCCACTTTATAAATTGTCCTTATTTATTTAATTAGTAGTTAAAAGGAATCAAAGCAACAAATTGACATCATCAAATTAATATATTACAAATTCACTTAAAATCAATGCGAACTCAATTGAAGTGGTTTAATAGTGAAAGTTCTCTAATTATGTATCTTTAAAAGGGAATAATTTTATATATTTATAAGAAGATTTTAATATATATTGCTGTTGGAGACACGGCCATTGGGGCCCATGATAGGTCCAAAGCCCAAGTCCAGCTCGACAAAGTATGGACAGTTCGCTATGGAGGGCGAATTGACTAAGAGGTTTATATTGTGACATTTTGTTGATAAGAATTGTCATTTTAGTTTATGATTACTCGTTACGTCCTGAAGGGCCCAAGCAAACCCCGGCCCAATATCTGCTCGGCTCCTATGGCAAACAAGTAACAAAGACTAAAAAGATATATTCGAATTTTATTTTACATAATGAGTTCATGAGTTTTACATAATTAATACTTGCGCATTTTATTCACATAAAAGTTATTTTGAACAAGTCATTGCATAATGTAATAATATATAAAGAAAATCGATTTTATGCAAACAAAATTATTAAAAAGCTCAAAATACGAAAAAGAAAATAATGATATTTCAGAGTAGTCCTCCAAAACATCAAAATTACTCAAGGAACTCAGATTCTTGGGAGTGTTGTTTTGTTCCCTCTACTGAACAAGCTCTCAATTTCCATATAACCCCAAGTCCCAAACCATCTCTTCCAATTCCTACCAAATTTCCTGCTTCATATAAAAAACCCCAAAATCCAAAATTCGAAGGGTACAGAGAAGAACATCAAATCTGTAGAAGGAAACATCAACGGCGTACGTGGACGACGACGTGGTGTTTACTTGGAAAACGGAGAAAATCCTCTTCCGAAACGCCATCAGAGGCAACTGGGACAAGGTGATCAGAATATACCAATACCACGGCGCGGCGGCCCACACCGCCAGAATCACCCAGACCGGCGAGACCGCCATCCACATCGCCATCTCCGACGGCCAGGTCTCCGTGGTCGAGGAAGTCGTCTCCACGGTACTGAGGACCAATCGTGGCGCGCTGGAAATCAAGAACGAGCTCGGAAACGCCCCACTCCACCTCGCGGTCTCCCTCGGCAACATTATTGCCTGCAAGCGCATCACCGACGTCGACTCCGAGCTCGCAGGAATACAAAACGAGAACGGAGAAACCCCGTTCTTCGTCGCAGTCGACCACGGCCAGAAAGACGCGTTTTCTGCCTGCACCACCACTGCAGGAAAAAAGGGTACACCTATGGCCGGAGAAAGGGTGGAGAGACCATTCTCCATTCCGCCATTGGCCGTCTGAATTTCGGTGAGACCCCACGTTTCGTTACATATTTCTTGAAACATTCTTCCGAAAAGCTACAAAATTCCATTTAATTTTGTTTGAATTTCAACAGATATAGCATTCCAGATCATTCATCTCTATCCTAAGTTTGTACACTCAGTGAACGAACAGGGCTTCTCTCCACTCCATATCCTCGCAAGCAAACCCTCTGCTTTCAGAAGCGGAAGCCATATCAGAGGCTTCCAAAAGCTCATTTATCATTGTCGGTCTTTTCTGCAATTTCGTCCCATTTTAATCCTAACTAAATTCTCAGACTAATTCAGAATTAAATTCCGTATCTTGCATGATTTTTAAGGCATATTTGTGGACGAACATGCTTTGATGGTGTCAAGTTACGATCCTCTGTTGCCGGAGCTTGAGGATGGGACGGCCAACAAGAAATATCCAGAGAACTATCAAACCTGCGTGGGCCTTCTTATTTGGATTAAAAAACTAATCTTGGGACTACGTAAGTTTCTAATTCGTCCTGAATTATTTACGCCATACCCCGTGTTATGTGAAATGGGCAAAAAAAACTCTGTGTCACAAATATTAACATAAAAAACCCTGTATTTTCAAAAATTGACACAAAAAACTTAGTGTTACAAAAATTAACACAAAAAACCCCGTGTTTTCAAAAATTAACACAAAAAATACTGTGTTATCAAAATATTTGTATTGAAAACCCTATGTTAGGGGTTTGCCATGCAAATATTTTGAAAACACAGGATTTTTTGTGTTAATTTTTGTAACACAGGGTTTCCATACAAATATTTTGAAAACACAGGGTTTTTTGTGTTAATATTTGTAACAAAGGTTTTTTTTGCCCATTTCACCTAACACAGGGGGTATGGCGTAAATAACTCATTTGTTCTTCTTCCTGCTGATGTTCTGTGGTTTTATTAGTTATTAGTACTAAAGCATTAGTTCCATTAGAGAAGTATAATAGTATTATGGTATCTTGGAAGTTGTCTCAGTCTCTCAGTTGTCTGTTTCATCTTCTCAAAAGATGTTTGTACTCCGCTATGGAACTATTGAGTTGTATTTGTTGCAGCTGATCATTTAATTAGGCTGATGTACTCTACTTGTAAGCTGAATTGTAAACTCTCAACTTGTTAAAAGATGCGTTAATTCTCTCAAAGAGAACCAGATATGTGGGTGTTTTAGGCTAATAATCAGTTAAAGCATGCACTATGCAGGTTAAAATGAATTCTTGTGGTAGATTTTCTTTTGATTAAAAACTGTGGTCTTGTAACTCAAGTACTTAACCAAACAAATTGTGCGCGGATCTTCTAACGGAGAATTGTGACATTAGAAATATCTGCACTGCGTTACTTGCAACATTTCCTACATGTCCTTGTTGTAGACATGCTCAAATGGTTGTACTCGACTCCGCACAGAGAGCAGGACAAAATGTTCTTTGCTTTTACATTCAGAGAAATGAGCTTCTTATCTTCTGCTGAATATTCATTCTTGGTCTAAGGAATTTGATTTCCATTTGCATCTTTCATAGGGATCTTGGAACCTTCCGTAACAATTTTCCGTAGATCATAGTTGATAGAGATGAAGTACTACTTTGTCCAATTTTTCTAGGTTGCGTAGTTTCTTCCGTCAAATAGTGGAGGATCACTTTGAAGGAGTGGATCAGTTCTCTTCGTTGTTAGACCAAATATTATGAGCACAAGGCTCTGGTACCACTTGTTACTCAAGAAGGGATTTTGAATTGAGTATTTTAAACTTTAACTTCAATGATACCAACACAAGAACTGAATACATTAAACACAAAAGATTTATAGTGGTTCCTTCATTACAACTGTAAAAAACACTAGTTGAGTAAAGTAGTCAACTACCAAAGTGATTAAACTTCATATTTAGAAAAAGATGTTTATTAAATAAAGTCGGATACAGAGTACAACGAAGTGGAATCACTAAGGTACTCACGTAACAAAGACTATGGTACTAGTGACTATGGCCTCAAGCAAAATCAGCGTAAAACATTATGAGAAAATCTTTATATGTGTAATAAAACATAAATTGCTTGAATCATCTTTTATGAAGGACTATGATCCCTTAAGTAAGCTTCTTCAAATAGTCGTTTGAATTTTGAATTCTCACGGATTCTGAGACATATACCATGCACAACAAGTTGATTTCAAGCTTCAGTATACTCACAAAGAGCATTTCAAATCACAATGCTCAATCTAGATATAAACATATAAGTGCAGTCATTGTTGATGCAGTAATATTTCGTTCATGTGAATTAATCCAAGAGTAAGTATCTTTTGATTTGAATAAGCCTGTAAAAAATACGGTGACTGTCCAAGTTTGAGACAATGAAATAGAGCAAATATTTGTAACTTCTCTTTTTTTATATGAAGGAACATAAAAGCGTCAGCATCAAAATTACTTGCAATAGCTAGGTTCCAAGGGACTAATAAATAAATCCGGAAAAGATGACTTTCAATTTTCAACGAGTACAACTCTTAGTGCAACTTAGTGGACCTATTCCGAGACGAGTAATAAGGTAGTGCTTTGAAAGAAATTTGTGATTCACCACATGGGCCTTACTCTCCCAATTTTCAAGGCGTTTTTGATTTAATGAAATGAAATAATGAATAACTTGGAGAAGTATATTTTTTATGAATATTATGATTTAGGTGATTTTAAGGGAGTAATACTCCTTTTTTTCTTTTTTGTTCCTAAACGGTTGGATTTTATTATGTATTTTTTCGTCTCTTTTTTTAACGGGGTAATGTAGGATAAATACCCATTTAGGCATCATATTTTTACTCAACTCTCCATTTTGGCAAAATATAGTATGATTTTCATATAATATCGTACTTAAAATACCTCTCAAAATATGTTGTATAATTTTCACAAAATATAGTACTAAAACGTTCTAATGTCATATTTATATCCTATTATATTATTTAATTTTATGAAAAGTAAGCTAAAAATATTCAAACTGATAGAGAATTATTTCAAACTCTCTCTTTTTTTTAAGAGGCGGTGCCCTCTATATATTCCCCTTTATTATACATCTATATGCTATTAATAACTAATAATACTTATGTAAATAAAAGTGTAATATTTTAGATTAAATGATCCAAACAGTAGCAACGTAAATATCTTCGATTATTACGAATTCCACCCATTCCAATTTTTGTTTTTATTTTTATTTTTAAAAAGGTAAATATCTTTGATTAGAAAAGTACTTAAGGTCTCGGTTAGAATTTTTCACTTAAAATAAATAAAAAACTTTGCAAACAAACATCGTAATTATGATAATCAATCATGTGTACGAAGAAGCTCAAGCGTCGACAACTAGTCACATAGGATAGGGCAACAAATGATAAGAATAGAATTCCGTTGCACCTGTAAGAACTCAACAAATATCTCCAAAAAGAATATCCAACAATCCCTTGAATCTGTTCAAGAAAAGCAAATGTCACGATTACCGTTGGTTCGAAACTCCCCACTATCCGCCAAAGAACAGATCATCAAAATGTACACAAACTTTCCCTTCTTTCTTACACCCACCCCCCGCCAAAGAACAGATCATCAAAATGTACACAAACTTTTCCTTCTTTCTTACACCCACCCCCCAAAAAAGAATATCAAGAAACTGAATCTCTATCTTCTTCAACTGCATCTTCCATGGCGGCGCTTTCCTTTTCAGTTTCAGCAAGTCCTCTACCTTCCTGCTATA
>JBBMKE010404958.1:0-23429 GCA_037834125.1 Lippia alba | reverse complement strand
AAAAAGAATTGAAGTGAGAGAAAAGAAAAGATAAAACAGAATAAAATAAAGAATAAATAAAAAAAGAGAGAAAAGAACGCAAGAGAAAAAAGCGGATAAAAAATAAATTAAAAGAAAATAGAAAGGCGGACACCAAGAGACCACCTTTGCCTCTCGCGATTAATATATAGTATAGATAATTAATTTATTTGCATGATAA
Organism: Lippia alba; assembly: GCA_037834125.1. Classification (NCBI taxonomy): domain Eukaryota; kingdom Viridiplantae; phylum Streptophyta; class Magnoliopsida; order Lamiales; family Verbenaceae; genus Lippia; species Lippia alba. Next base: position 23,230 of record JBBMKE010404958.1, on the reverse strand, counting down.
TTTCAACTATTTGTAACATATGTTATTTGTGTAATTTGCAATTTATTAAATGTTATTATTTTTCATAATTCAAAAAAGATATTTTCTATAAATGATTTTATATGTGTAATTTTTCAAAATCAAAGTGATTTATTAAAATTTTTATTATGTTTATTGAATTGTGTTAGACACTATTAATATTTAAATTCATTAATCAAACATATATAATAGTAAAATTCATTTAAAACTAACTTACAAACGTGCAACGCACGTTGATTTTTGCTAGTTGTTCATAAGTATTAAAGTATGTCATATTTAAAAATAGGGTATTTATAAGGGAAAAACTGGGATCCCTTATCTGGACCACCAAGTTTGCGCCATGTGGCAACCAACGTGGACAGAAAGCTCTCACTCCGGCTCAGGACGCCCAAAGTAATCGACCCAGTACTTTGTCCGGGAGAAGAATTTGTCTGCAGTGTCCGTCATACGGGCAGCCTCGACCCAAAGCCTGCCCGACCCAGATGGTTGGCAACGTGGCTCAGTCGCGACCCAGGGCTTGTCGTACTAAAGCATTAAAAGCAAATGCTCTCCACCACTGTGCGCATTAATTGCGGCCGTCTAAAGGATGGTGTCAGGCACCTTTGCAAGGACAGAACAGTGCTTTAGTCGTTAAAGCACTGTTCCGGTCACTATCTCCATTCTCCCTCAGCAAACCATGATCCACGCCTTAGGGAAGGTGTACTCGCATGCAGTAGACACCAACCTCGCCTATATAAATCATCTCCACTGATGGTTCAAGGTAAGTTTTCCTTTACGCACAATATTCTACTTTCGCACCTTCGACCCAGAACTAGTCCCTGACTTGAGTGTCAGAGTGCCAAAAAGGGTCCAAACCCTATATTCCCCCTTTTTAGCCTTTGAATTCACGTTTACAAATGCTTAGGTTATTCGGAGTCCAAGTCTGCCGTTCACGACATAACCAAATTTAGACACGATCATCTTAGCGCCGTCTATGAGAAACTCTAGAGAACAAGCCATCTTTTTCCACTAAGCGTTTGATACCTCTCTTTGCCACTCTTCACAATGGTGCAAACTCACCAAGGATGAAGAGCTTATGACGAAGATGGTCAGGAAGTCTTCCCTGACGTTAATGCTCCCAGGGTGAATTATCGGCCAACTATCGATATAAACACAGCCGATAGAGTCCCTGTGGCACCGGCAAGGTTGGTGCTCTCAGAAGTAGACCTCGCTGTCTACGCATAGCAATGCCGCGCAGAAGCACTAGCAGTGGCTAGATAAAATTGTGACCCCAACATGCCAGCTCCCCTAAGGGGTAGCCCGCTAGTGGTTACCCCCCAAAACGCCGCTTACCCTACAGTACAGGGTCCGGCGGCTACGATGGCCTATGTTGTCCCACAGCATCCACTACAAGCCAGTATTTGGGGGTATTTTCCACTCTAGTTCGCACAAAAACCAATTCACCCAGCCCCAAGCCTTTTACATAGCACCAGGTCCATCCTGGTACGCAAGTGGATGAGGGTTTAGCCATACCCCGATGAAGAAAGCCTGCCCAACGGAGGCAGGAACTAGAAGAAAAACGCCCCTCCCAAATATACAGAAACATGAGGGAGGATGATCGCGGTACCTGGTACATTGCGGGAACCACCAGTGAGATGGATAGGCACGCTCATGTTCCTTAAAACGTCCCAGTTTTCGATCACTTGGGGGTCAGGGTCCATCCCGAAGTCTACTTGCGAGCCAACCGAGGGCACTGGGGTCGGTCTGGCAGATCTTAGGAATCATCTACTCCCAAGACCACAATAACGCCAACATCGACAACAACAAGAGGATTACCATGAACCTCAGGAGGAGGTGTCCTCCTACGTGCCCTGCGGGCGAGCTCAAGAGGCCTACCAGCCCACCGACCTAGAGGAGCTCCCTCGCCAGCATCAGGCTAGAGCATATAGAAGCGAGAGGGAAGCGAGATCCCCTTTCTATGATGCCATCATTGATGCCAAGATGGTGGAAAGGCTTCCCACAAACTTGCCGATCTACAACAGGAGTACAGATCCCGTTAAACATTATTCAAAGTTTGAGGCCCAAGCCAGCCTCCACGACTACACTAAGTTTATCTGGGCCAAGAACTTTGAAACTACGCTCGAGGGCCCAGCCCAAGACTGATTTGAGAGACTTGCGCCCCACAGCATTCGCGACTACAATGACCTGGCTAGGAAGTTCAAGGCCCATTTCTCTTCCATGTCAAAGGTCAAGCTCCCCTCCACTTACCTCTACACTATCGTCTAGAGAAGGGTGAGAGTCTAAGGAACATCTTCACTCATTTTAACGAGACTTTTATGAAAGTGGAGCACCCAGACATCGACATGCTCACCCAGACCCTCCATGGTGCCATTTGCCACAAGCAGTGTGATAATGAAATCATCCTCCAGGACCCTTAGAGCATGGAGGCTATCATGAGCATCGCGCATAAATTCATTCACTTAGATGAAGTCAAAGCCAGCAACCAGGCTCAGGCTCGGAGGAATGAGAGGCAGGCACACGAGCAACCTCGCGATCGACAGCCTCATTTCGACCTATCCCGATCGAAACTACCCAAGCTCTCCAACAGAATAGAGCAGAGGCTAAGAAGAGAGATGCCCTCGGGCAACGGAGTGAAGAAAACTTACACTCCCATACTTTGCCTTATTGAGGAGATTTATGAGGTTGCGGACCGCGGGTTGCTGAAGAAGCCGGAGCAGCTGAAGGAGACGAAGAAAGCCAAGAAGTCTGGCAAGAGATGTCCCTACCATATACAATATGGGCACTAGACCTCTGAGTGCATCGCTTTACGTGGAGAGGTCGAAAGGTTCATACAAGGACCCATCTTACTGAGTTCATCAAGAAACTGGATAAACGAGCCGTCCAGACCTTCGACCATAGAGATTTTCCACCCCTTAAAAGAGGGTGTAACCCGCCGCTCGAGAAACCAGAACAAGCCAACCCCACAACCTGCCGACCAATGAGATTTTTATGATCGCAAGAGGTCCAGCTTGGGGTGATTCCAAAACTATGCCCAAACGATCCAGGAGCTCTATGGGCATAGAGAAGTGATGCACATCGAGCCGGGAAAAGAGTGGCTGGAGCAGGAGATCTCATTTAGTGCTAGGGATTTTGTACCAGTTATGCTACAGGATAGCGGAATGTCGAGTTGTCCGCTGGTAGTCACGCTTGATGTAGCCAACTGCGCTGTGCACAATTCCCTTGTTGATAGTGGAACCTCAGCCAACATTATCTTTTACTCGACTTTGCAAAAAATGAACATATATGATAAGCTTGATTATAAATCAATCAAAGCACCTTTAACAGGTTTTGGAGGGTTAGAGGTCTATTCCAAGGGACGAGTCAAGCTCGTTACCTCCATGGGGAAGTGGCCAAAAAGAGCAATGCAGGTAATTGAGTTTCTGATAGTCAAAGGCCCCTCCGCGTATAACGTTATCGTCGGACGCCCAGTGCTTATCGCCTTCAGAGCCATCATTTCGACATGCCATCAGACTATCTAGTTGCGAACGCCACACGAGGATAGGGGAACTCAGATACAATATCCCCGAGTAGTGGGTGTGCTATTCCATCTCCATGGAAAAGGTAAAGCTTCCCAACAAGACTATAGTTCCTATTTTGAACGTAAATGATTTCATAGATACGGAGCCAGACGATCCCACCGAGAAAATGTGCTCTAAGCAAATGACCTCCACCATCACAAGAAAGAAAAAGAAGTTGGATGATGGGAACATCGCGGCTGTTGGAGCCATAGTTCCAGCACACTGGGTTCCCGGAGACGACGAAAAAACTACCAACATCGGAGCCAACTTGAACGGTAAGCAGCAGTGTATGCTCATCCAATTTCTGCTAGAGAATGAAGACGTTTTTGCTTGGAAGTTGTCGGATTTAGTGGGTGTGGATCCAAAAGTCATTGATCACCACCTGAACGTCGACCCAAGCTTCCAACCCATCAAGCAGCAACTCAGAAACCAAAGCGACACACGGAATGAGATAATTAAGCAAGAGTCAACAAACTCTTGGACGCGGGATACATCACCATGGCCAAGTATATGGATTGGCTGTGCAACGTGGTTCTGGTCGCCAAAACAGGTGGCTACTGGTGAATGTGCAACAACTTCACCGACCTAACATGTCCAAATGACCCATATCCTTTACCGCGGATCGACCAACTGGTCGATTCCACTACTGGTTGCGAACTGTTAAGCATGATGGATGCCTTTCAGGGCTATTACAAGATATTCATGGCCCAAGAACATAAAAAAAACTGCTTTCATAGTGGTCAAGGGCTTTGATGTCATGCCATTTAGTTGGAAGAATGTTGGAGCCATTTACCAAAGGTTGGTAAACAAAGTATTTGAGGAGGAAATTAGGAAAAGAATGGAGGTTTATGTTGATGACATGATAGTCAAAAGTGAGAAAGCAGAGATGCACCTGCAAGACCTGGGTCGGATTTTCGACCTACTATGCAGATACCGAATGAAGCTGAATCCGAACAAGTGCTCATTCGGAGTTGAAGGCAGGAAGTCCCTCGGGTATTTAGTCAGCTAGAGAGGGATAGAAGCCAATCTAGAAAAGATACATGCGCTCAAAAGCATCAACAGACCCCACACCATCAGAGACGTCTAACGTCTTATGGGTCGAATCATCTCTCGCTCTTTTGAGAAAAACCTCCCTTTCTTTAAAATTCTCTATAATATCAAAAAATTTGAGTGGACTGACGAGTGTGATGAGGCCTTTGAGAGGGTCAAAGATTATCTTGCTTCCCCTCCCCTTTTAGCTAAACCTATTGCAGGGGAAACGTTGTACACTTGTACTTATACTTGGCGGTCACAGAGGAGGCAGTCAGCTTAGTGCTGGTGGCTCTGCGCGACCGATAACACATGTCAGTATATTATGTTAGTAGGATATTGCATAGCTTGGAAGTTCGATACATGGAGATTGAAAAGTTCGCTCTGGCTTTGGTCCACACTTCCAGAAAGTTGAGACCTTATTTCCAAGCCCACTCTATAGTAGTTCTCACCGACAAAGCGTTTCAACAGTCCTGGTCAAGCCAGATACGGCAGGACGTATTACAAAATGGGCCGTCGAATTGGGACAGTTTGATATCAGTTATCAACTGAGAGCGGCGTATCAGGCTCAAATTCTGGCAGATTTCTTAATTGAAAAAGATGACCCAGGCAAGCAGACCATCAACTCAGCATTGTGGACCATGTCAGTCGATGGCTCCTCAACCTCTTAAGGGGAGTGGGGAGTGGGGATATCCCTGATAAGTGTGGAAGGCCAGGAGCTTGACTACGCCATCTCACTTGACTTTTCGGCCACCAACAATGAGGCAGAGTATGAAGCGTTGATAGTAGGCCTCAAAATAGCAAAAGAGCATGGGACAAGAGCTCTCAGTGATGACAGACTCGCAATTAGTAGCAAGCCAAGTTGAGGGATCCTATGAAGCACGAGAGGACACCATGATCAAGTATTTGGCCAAGGTGAAGAGAATACATATGCTGATGCCTTGTCAAAGTTTGCCAATGGGATGCGAGGTTCCAAGGACCAAAACGTCAATTTCCTCTCTAGCAAAGGTCAACTGATTGATGGAGAGGCAGAAATGATATGCTCCATCGACCCAGTGGAACCCTGCTGGCTAAATGAGTACATCCTATACCTCAGAGACGGAACTTTACAAGAAGACAGAAATGCAGCGAGAAGCATCCGTTATGAAGCAGTAAGCTACTCACTCGATTCAGAGGGCAAATTATACAAAAGGTCCTTCATATGTCCAACAAAGAGATGCTTGCACCCATCCCAAGCTTTGGATGTATTAGAAGAAATCTACAGTGGGCAGTGAGGAAATCACGTGGGTGGTTGATCTATGGCAAAAAAGGTGTCGAGAAGTGTGCTTTATTGGCCCACTCTCAACAAGGATGCCAAAGAATACGCCCGCAAATGTGTCAACTGCCAAAAACATGCTAACATCCCACATCAACACCCTGCGGAGATGGTCCCAGTGGATGTCTGTCGGCCATTCGATTAGTGAGGCATCGATATAGTGGGTCCACTCCCACTTGCGACTGGACAAAGGTAGTACCTGGTTGTAGCAGTAGAGTACTTCTCCAAATGGGTTGAAGCCCAGCCTGCCGCAAAGATCACAGACAAAGTTATTCAAAACATTTTGTGGCGTAACATTATTTGCAGGTTCGGTGTACCAAAGGTTCTCATTTGCGACAACGGAACCCAGTTCCAAAGCGTAAGTACAAGATCCTAATGTTCAGACATGGGCATTAGCCAAAAATTCGCATCAGTAGGACACTCCCAGCCAATGGACAGGTCGAAGTCACTAATCGGATCATCATTTAGAATTTACAAACACGGTTGGAAGCAAAGAAATGAATCTAGGTTGACGAGCTAGATGGAGTTCTATCAGCATGCAGAACCACGCCAAGGACAGCCAAGGGGTTAACCCCTTTCTCGCTAGTCTACGGCTCAGAAGCCATGATCTCAGTAGAATTACCCACCAAATAGAAACACAAAAGAATGCGCCCATGAGCTCGATTTGATTGAGAAAGTGTGGCAGAAGAGATACCAACGCATGTAACAATACAAAGCTACCGTGGCTCGGAGTTATAACAAAGGGGTTCGACCCCGTGCTTTTCAAATTGTGGATCTTGTGCTAAAAAAAGTGGAGGTAACTAATCATATAGGCAAGCTTCAACCCAATTGGGAAGGCAAAGATAGGAAGAAACAAAGCTTATCATCCCGAAGACATGGACGGGAAACCCATCCCCCGGTCTTCGAATGCGCAAAACCTTAAGAAGTTCTATGTCTAGGTCGTGTAAACATTGTTTGTACTTGAATTCTGGAATATCAATAAAGAAATAAGTTTCAATCAATCAGAATCTCATTCCTTCAGTCAATCTGAATCCATTTACTTGCGAATTTACTTTGAGCCCTTTTCTCATTTCCTCGGATGAATCTGAGAGTGGTCGGTTACTTATTAATCCGAGTGTCATTACATTCAATTAAATTGTTATGATTGCTCAGTTATACGCTCGTAACGACCCATATCTTGATTCACACTCGAGCCAAAAGATGTAGTGAAATATGAAAATGCTAAGTTCATATAAATAACTTGTGCTTTTATTAAAATGGGCCCAGCCTAGGATGAGTACAAGAAATTTTTTGGGGGTCACATCCCTTAGAAACATCTAATAGATTCCTTCACTAAAGTATTGGCACAAAAGAGTGCAAAAGAAGTTTTGACACTAATAAGAAATGAATAAAGCTTAGGTGTATAGACAAATTATATTTAGGGCAAATAGGAGATATTGTTGGGATTAATGCCCTAAAAATCCAATTTGTTGGATTAATTAACCTGAAATTACGACGAGTTATGAGTATTTTACATATTAATTAATGACGTGTGGTGTATTCTTATATGAAATGTGTTTCATAGGAAAATACTTTGAATACCGAAAATATTAAAAATCACATGTCATTAAAGTTCTAGTTGGTTAGACTATAACGTGGTTATATAAGATGATTAGTCTTTCGTCATAGGGAATGGAGATCCCGATTATAACACGTTGATAATTTTCAATGGGATTGGAAATATCGGAGCACTGAGATTATTCATTTTATACTGCTATCTAAAATGAACAAAATCTCAGGAATCATTAGACTCTTAATCCTGACAATGTTTCGGCTTTAGGCATGTAGTGTTAATCACTGTGATGTACTCAGAAGTGAGGTCTCGGTAACGGGTGGCTAAAATACTATGTACATTTAGTGACTAGATGAAATGTACTAAAGAGTAATACTGATCGAGGAATCTGTGGCCTTGTTGGAAGGTAAAAGATATCCTTGAAATAGATTTATAAAAGTTTGAATTAAGACTTTGGCCATATATTATGTTATCGATGCATGTATATATTTAAGTTATTCTGGCCTAATTGTTCTGCTGCTTATTAAAATATTTTACAAATATTTTTATAACGAGATTATGGCAAAATTTTTAAAATATTACCCATGTCATTACTCTTTTTGGGCCCACCACCCCAGCATGGAGAGCCCATTCCGATCTTGTCTTTATCGAGAAGAATGTCACGGGAAATTGGGTTATGGTGATGCACCTAGGATAGGCACTTAAAGAAGTCATGATCCATGTCATTCAAGACCAAAATCCCAGACACCGTCTCGAACAAATCTGAGGTCAAGAACTCTGAAACGGCCTGGTCCTTGATCTGGGAAATCATCTTGTCCAGAGTCTAGTAAGCGGTTTCCAGCCCCGCTGCATTGACTGTCCGCATATCCGTCTCCCCAACCTTCCAATTTCCCAGCCTTGTGGGCAGCCTCCTTCTCTTTCTCTTTCTTATCCAACAAGCTGAGTGGAAGCCAACTCCATCTCCAGCTTCTCCTTCTTCCCCAATAGTTTCACTACCTATACTTCCAGTACGGACCTCTCCTGGGTCGATATTTGAAACTGCTGATTCATCCTCTCCAGGTTCTCAAAGTAGGTCTTTTTGGCCGCATCTAGCTCTTTCTTGCCAACTCTTGGTATCCAAAACTCCAGCCCATTCAGATAGTAGCTTGCTGCGGGCCTTCTGCACCATCTCAAGACGCTTGGCGTGATGGAACTGCTCACCATTAGCTGCACAGACAAGGAGTCAATGATGAGAAGGAGGAGATGCAACTGAAAGAAAAAAAATGAAACACTAGATGTTTACTGCTACTAGAATAGTTGTGTTATTATAAGCCAACATAGGATCATCTTCTTTGGCCAACTCCTCATGGTCGGCAGGTGTCTGCGGGGAATGGTACACGGCCGAGAGAGCATCAAGGTCAATCTCTCCGGTCGTAATACTCCTATGTGACCCATCAGCCTTCACGTCCAGAATGTTGAAAGGGTACTTGGGGCCTTGGAAAGTTGGGGCATTTACAATCTGCCCAAGATCCCAAGTAGCATTTTAAAGCCTGGACAAGTGGCCGCGCAGTAAGTTGGGATTTTGAGTCTTCCCTTAGTAGATGCAATGGGCTAGCCCTCAGTGGTTTTTTGGGGAATTTTCTCGCTCCTTAAGATCTTCTTGGGAATGCTATCATTATCCCCCTCTGCTGCTGCTTTCCTCTTACCAGTGCGGCGCCCCCTCGGAACGACATCTAAGTATGGTTCAGAGGCCATCTCTGATTCCGAGCCAGGGTCCCCAGCACTAGTCACCGTCGTCCCTTTCTCTCTCAAAGGATTGATCCTCTCAGGCGCAGGAGGAGCCGTAGCAGCTGGGTCGGGAGTGGGTGCCCACGAGCCGTCCCTTGCAACTTCTACTGCACCCTTGGTCGGCTGTGGAATATTGGCCCACGTTCGTCCAACAACGACTGCCACTCCGATACTTTTGTCAAAGTATGGGCATAAAAAAGCCCTTCCTTCAACCGATCTCACTAGTGGTGGGAGGAGCACCCCCCACGCTCCCCTTGGCTCTTTCTTTGGCCAGCTCTTTCCCGCGCTGCTTAATCTTGCGGAGTGCAGCCTTCTCGCGAACAACCACCATGATTGATCCTGTAAAAAGAAGAGAATAAGAGGTTAACCACACAATTTCTAAACATTCAAGAAGACCATTCGCACAGGGTCAAATGTAGAGAAAATATGTGAAAAAGAACGTGTTTGATCTAAGTGAGTGGACTTCGTAGTCACTTGTCCTAAAGGCCATTAGCCTCTTTACACCCTGCGCCGACCCCGCGTTTATAAGTAAGTGGTGCTATTGAAAATTCTCACGTCAAGAAGTGTCACACTTCTCAATGCAGCCATCAAAGTGTTGGGCTAGAACACTGAACCCCGTGTCAGGTGAGTCACGCTCACATCGTTCCACGATGTATATTCCAGCTCGGTCCAACCCCCGGGAAATCGAATGAACACCCACTTAACTTTCAAGTTTTTTCCATGGGAGGACTTCCCCGGAGTCAAATACTTTACTCCCCGATCAAGATTGCAATTTTACATACCCCTTTCTGTTAGGAGAGGCGGCCGTGTCGATAGAAGCCACAAATAGTTCCATGAAGTGTTCAACACATTTGACCTGGCCTAGTAGTTTCATCAGCAGTCGAGAGACAGTCACCATCTCCTATCCATTGAGCAACAGTTGGATCGGGCTGATCCGCAAGTGATTGTACAATTCGACCTGGAAGGGAGAAAAAGGCAGACGAAATCCATACCTGATCCCATGTAGGGACTTCGCGATGCACCCATCTGGGGGTGCTCCTATGTGATCGTCAGGCGAACGGACAATTACTTCGCATTCCCTCTCCAGTTTTCCCCAACCGGTAAACCAGTTCTCTGCTAGTTGCCTCTCTATTTCGTCCAACTACGATCGGGACTCATAATAGTACTTCGCGCACTTCTGGGTACCCCTATTCTTCTTGCCCTTCTTTTTCCCCTGAGCTCCAGTCGACTCAGAGTCAGAGTCTTCGTCCCTCTGCTCCCAGGACCCACTGCCCAAAGACATCTCATCTTTCTCAGTCGCGGCATCCTCCACCACTTCCTCTTCAATCTCTGGCCTGGAAGAGGGACGGCCACTTCCTGAGGCCTCTCTGGTGGCATTGTCTAAACCCTCCACTAGTGGGTTAGAGAGGTAGTTGGGCTAGTTCGGGTCGCTCAACCTCTTCTTTCCTGCCTCCCTCAATCCAATCACTTCTACGGATGTCTCTGAGTCCGACTTTTGATCCCACAATCTAGTGGGATATTGGGGTTGGCACTGGGATTCTCTCATGTGTGCCATGGCTTTAAACTAAGAGTGTATAAAGAAGAAGAAAAGAAGTTCTGAAGGAGAGAAGACGTACCTTGGAAGTGTTTAGAGATTTCTCTGAAGTTAAGTTTGGAAATGCTCTAAGCGAAGGCTTGAACTCTCTCTTAATGCTCTGGGGTTTGCAAATAGTGGGAGAAAAAGGGAGAAAATGTTTAAGTCCCACCTTTATAGCGACAGTTACAAGAGAGTAGGGAGATCTCAGCCCTCCACATGTTGAGTTAGCAGCCGTTTCTCACTTGGAACCTGTTTCTTCCCACTGCCTAAAAATGGCTGGAAGTAACCGCCCACTAGAAAACGTGCAGAAAGCCCTCAAAATTCAAAAAGGGTAATCATTAAGCTGATGGCGAAAAGATGATAAGGGAAAACTGGTGGAGGTCCCTTATCTGGACCACCAAGTTTGCGCCATGTGGCAACCAACGTAGACAGAAAGCTCTCATTCCGACTCAGGACGTGCCAAGTAATCGTCCCAGTACTTAGTCCGGGAAAAGAATTGGTCAGCAGCGTCGTCATACGGGCAACCCCGACCCAAAGCCTGCCCGACCTAGATGGCTGGCAATATGGCTCAGTCGCGACCCAGGGCTTGCCGTACTGATGCATTAAATGCAGATTCTCTCCACCACTGCACGCATTAATTGTGGCCACTCAAAGGATTTTGTCAGGCACCTTTGCAGGGACCAAATAGTGCTTTAGCCATAAAAACAATGTTTTGGTCACTATCTTCGTTCTCCCTTAGCAGACTATGATCCATACCTTTGGAAAGATGTACTCGCAGTAGTAGACACCAACCGTGCATATATAAACCATCTCCTCTGATGGTTCAAGATAAGCTTTCTTTACACACAATATTCTACTTTCGCGCATTCGACCCAGAATTAGTCCCTGGCTTGAGGGTCAGAGTACCAAAAAGTGTCCAAACCCCATATTCTTCTTTTTGGCCTTTGAGTTCATGTTTGCTCTTGCATTTTCAGCTAGGAAAGCATTAGAGTCCTTCCACGTTTACAAATTCTTGGGTGATTCGAAGTCCAAGTCTGTCGTTCACTACATAGCCGGATTTAGACACGATCAAGTATTATTCGTAAAAGTTAAAGTATTCGAATTTAAAATTGAAGTATGAAAAGGAAAAAAAATAAGGATATTACAATGAATTTAGGCGAGCGACAAGTGAAATTAAATTATAAATTTGAACCAAACGAATTAATATAAATTTTTTAATATGGAAAAATAAATTAAATTATTTTCAATTAGAGGGGAGTTATTAATTATTATTCACCTACAATCTAAGTATGATTAATAATTGATTTGAATGTGATGGTGTAAGAATCGGAATGACACTAAATTAGCACCAAATTAGTATTTGTTTGGGGGGAAAGACCATCACAGGCTTAGGTACCTCATGAATTGGGTATCCAGAAATGCGTGGGATCTTCCAGCTAGAATAACACCTTAATGTTGTAGTATGTATGAAGTGTTGGTGCTTGGAAGGAGAACTAGAATAATACCTAGGTATGTATGCAGTGTGTGTATGAAGGAAATCACTTGGGGAATGTGAATTGAAATTCCCATATTTATAGGTTGATGGGGAGGGTGGTTTGGTAAATGTGACCAAGTGGTCCCAAACCCAGTGTTGCCCTAGACACGTGGCGTCATGTGATGACTTGAAATTGACGTTCCTGAAAGATACCTAGACATAGTCTGTAATGGGTGTCAGGAGAGTGTGCGTTGTGCATGTGTGTCAGTGGTAGTTACGGGAAGGATTATCACGAGCGCTAAGGCACTGTGAAGGGATTCTCCGAGCATGGGAGCACTCGAGGGGAGAAGTTCCCCAGGCGACTCTGTCCGAGCGATGGGACGCTCGGGGGGTGTGCACGGTATGAGAACACTGGTACCCTCGAGGAAGATCTTCTCAGTACAAAAGGGATGGACCCTTTGAGAGTAATGAACATACCCATGAGGCAGTAACACAAGCGTTGGGTGCGATTAGTAAGAGAATCCCCCGCTCAAAGTATGGGCCTTGTTATGCGAGCCTCAGGGAGCAAGGCCGCTGAGTGTATGGGCTAATCCTGATTGTGACACGTGTATGAGGACTGATTCGAGTGTGATTTGGGCCCATCAAAATGTAGACATGACACTATAGTAAATAGTAAATGATAATATTAGTAGTGGAAATAGAAGAAACTGGAGTTGGGAAAACTTCAAATTTGAAAAGTTCTTCCGGGATTTGTTCTTTGTCCATCATGTTTTTCTCCAGCTGCCAAATTCGTGAGGAACGTCCCGCAACCGAACTCTTCCCTTGAACTCGCTGCACATCAAGCTCCGAATATTCATTCTTATTCTATCTCCACGCCTCCTATGTCTCTCAACCTGGCCATATGTATTTGTGGGGTTATGACCTCATTAATATCTAATACCATTTAAGTATATGAATACTTCTAAAAAAATTATTTTATCATGTTGTGTTATCAATTTATTATGTAAGAAAAATTTAGCAAAAATTCTGTATCATTATATTTATACCGTAATATCCACATCTCATGTGATGTACATAAAATATGATAAGTTGTTTTTTGATAAATTTCACGATTTTAAAACATTGATTATTCAATTGCATGCCTTTGCACGATCTGGAGTCTGGACAAGTTACGTTAGTATAATTTCCATTAATCACGGAAAACACATATAAATTCCAGGCACCATTTTATTCAAAAAGATTAGTTGTAATCACAATAATCCTACAAGAAACAAGAAATTAAGAAAGGCGACAAATGAAAATGGAAAAAAAAAAAAAAAACTAGCACTGCAGACTCAAAGCTATATGTTCCACCTTTATTAAGCAAGAATATGGGAATTACATTCCCAAAATTTCGTCATTATCGCTCGTTACCTTGATGTATGATTAAAATATATGCTTGCCTGTTATGCTAATTATGCCGGTCATTACAAAAATAAGCGGGTCTTTCACAACTCGGCGCTACTTCGAACGCCAAAACTTTTTATTTAATTTTTTATACTAACTAGAGATTCTTTTGGTTATCATCATACCATAATTAATCCCCAAGTTGCTTGAAAAGGTGACAAAAGTTTTCGTAATTTAATTCTAAATGATTGTTTATCGACGGATTTGGGTTTGACATACGTAGGTTTTAGGATAATTAAAACTACTTTTACTTCCTCGGCACAAATCACAATATATAATACATAAATAGTTTTGAAAATATTATTTTATCATCGCACGTGGTATTAAATATATATTGTCTGATAATTATCGATCAAAATGACCGTAAATTGTTACCAAATATTCTCTTCATGCATAAATCAACCGAACCTTCCAAAGCAAAATACTAGCATTCATAATCCACGGATCAACTAAGCAAAACATATTACTATATCTATTAAAATAAGAAACAGCAAAAATTACATCATGTGGGCAAAAATATTATGACAACCTCTAATACTAAGTGACTAACGAACTATCTGTTGACATCCCGAGGAAATACTCAAGTCATCTAAACGAGTGCGAGAAGTGTTAGTGTGAATCTTATCTGACAATCGATAATCGCATTTGTCCCACTTGTATCCGAGGAAACTTTTCTTAATAAGGTTCGGCTTATACAAAAGTAATTGTGGACTTGGAGCACAAAGCTAACCAAAATCGAACCATTTCCGCAATTCTGGTTCATCTTACTATATTATTAAGTGTTAGGGGCAGATGTGGTGTTTTGGACTCTTTTCATTTCTGCCTCTGACTTTATAACTTTATCTCTAAACTTTTTTTATAACCGTTTGATCTCTTTCTTTTCTTTATTTTTTTAATTTATTTTGTTCTCTTGCATTTTCTTATTTTTTATTATTTATTTATTTCTTTTATCACCTCAACAACATCTTTATTTTATCTATTTTCTCTCACCCTATTTTTTTATCTTTTTTGTATTTTTTGTAATGTATAATTTTTATCTTTTCCTTAAATTTTATATTTTATATTTATCATAATTTAATAATTTTATGAAAATTAATTATAGAATAAATATATTTTAATATATTTAAATTATAGTATTATTTTTATTTGCACACGCAACGAGTGTGCTGCATTTACTAGTTTATCATTAGTCACCACTACAAGACTAAATGCTTAGAATAACTCGATCTGAAGAAGGTATTTGAAAGATATCTTTAGGCTGTAGAAGAAATTGTTAAGGAGGAGAATCAATTAAATTAATTTTTAATAAAAATATACTTTTATAGGCTAATATATTTAAAAATATATATATACCATTTGTGATAAGTACCTCTCTTGTTTGTATCTCTCTCTTTTTCTCTTTTGGTCCTCCTGTTTGTGAATTCTTCCCCTCCTATTTATAATGAAGTTACTCTACTCTAACTTTCTTTTTTTCCCACATTTATTTTAAATACGATCTCATCTCTAGTATTCTTTGATACTTGACCACCAAGTCTGGATGACTCCCGCTACTACGGGTTTCTATCAGTTCACCGTAACTGAACTGACATGAACAAACAAAACCTCATCTCACGTTCCGAACGATTGTGGCCTTGCGGCTTCCTGGACTGGGCCGAGGGAAGGGTCCCAATAATTTGATTACGTAATTTTTTTTTAAACTCACAAACATTCAAGTGAGATTTGAACTTGAGACATTGTCCTGAAAAATAAACTCATTAACTGCACTTAAACCAATCCCTATTGGCTTTTTTACAATCACAATTCATATCTATCTATATTATAAAAGCACGTAAGTTTCTTAAAAAATATTGATAGCCTAAAATATCCCCATAATAATTTCATTAATAATTATTAGTTAGGGACAATTATGTAAATACATGTTATAAATTGTTAAATTAAATATATTAAAAGTATTTATTAACTTGAAATAGGACTCTTCCTATAACAGAATTAACGTACTAAATTAACTTGAAATATGACTCTTATATGACCTCCAAGTTAGTCACTAATTAAATTTAATAAACGACAATAAATTTTAATTTTTCACAACATGACTTTATAAACTAAGTTAGTAGACTATTTATAAATATTCAAAAATTTTAATTAGTGACATATATAAAAATATTTGTACTATCACAAATTTTAATAAATATTTATGATAATATTCAAAGAGAGGTAGACGTGTTTTATATGATATTTTTACATGTCATATTAGTGACAATCCTATATTGACAACTTTATATAGTGTTTAATTATCTTATAGCTACAAAATTGGTGTTTTAACAGTATAATTTATGATAAAGTTTACGCTATCACTTTATATAAATCGAAATATTCCCCATGAAATGCCCTATGAATTAAATCACCCATCAAACAGTAATCAAAAATTTATTCTAGACGGGGTTTGGAATTGGATACCCGCATTTAAATTAATAAAATAAATAAAACACACAAAAAATTATTATTGTTATTAAAATAATAATGCAGATTGACACTCATGTAGCGGCGAAGAAGAGAACACGACGACAGTGGTTATGGAGGGCAGTCGAGTGAGCAAGAGGTCGCTCTCACTCGACGGACAAATGACTTAGTAATAAGTATCTGCCTTTATGAAGAGATAGATTGCATTTATGAATAGATACATCACGGATTACAACGAAGAAATATAACATATATCGGCACAAGTTATCACTGTATTAAAATCAAAATCTATTGTTTCATCTCAGGGATGATTTTCATATGAATTCTCAATGACTTTCGTTCCACTATTACATCATTTTGACCATTAAATATTGTTAAGTACCAAGAGTTAACGACAACAATAAACAAACCTTACTTAGATGAGTTATGATACATATTCAACTGTAACTATGACTAATTCTTCTAATTATAATCAAATTTATATATATTAGAAGTATAATTCGATAAGGTTTCCAAAAATTATAAAACACTATAGCCTAATCCTACTGACTAATAATAATTCTGATTAGAAAATTATAAAACACTATAGCCTAATCCCACTCAATTTGTCTAGACTAATAATAATTCTAATTCTAATCAAATTTTAATAAATCTCTTTTAATATCTATAAATACTAACCTAATACTTAAAATTTATAACAAAAAATTTATTTTTCTATCAACATGAAATTTGAGAATTTGGTTCAATCGAACATCCTATACCAAAAGACATTTTGTTTTTCGATCAACACGAGATTTGAGTACTTATGCTGCCATCGAATAAAAGGGATACTCATCATATGTTTAGGTAAATTCTTAAATTACCTATCTTATCTCCAAAAGTGTGATAAATATTGTGTTAGATATTTCTATCAAAAAGCGTATTTACCTAAATTGCGAAGTGTGATATTGTGTTAAATACTGTTCACTCGCCACCAAAAAAAAAAAGAGTACTGTTCATTTAGAAAATTAGAGAAGAAATGATTATCTCTATATTCGTAAGGAGTGAATAAACTAACATGCGATTGAGAAAGATAGTTGCGCCAGCCATGCATATATTAGTAATTTTCTATTTTACCACTCTTAGATTATAGTAAATAGTCAAAAAGTCCATAAATAATATTACAAATCAGAACAGAGATATAGAGAAAGAGTGAAAAAATATTGTGTTAGATACTTCTATCCAAAAGTGTATTTGCCTAAATTGTAGAGTGTGATATAGTGTTAGATACTGCTCAAGTAGGAAATTAAAGAAAAAAAATGATATCTCTATATTCGTATCCTTCATTATAAATTACGGAAAATTACACTCAACTACCTTCAGGTTTGACCTAATTACAATTCAATCCCTATTTTTTGTATATTTACAATGTAGTTCCTAAACTTTGCATTTCGTTTGAAGTCCCTAACGTCCGTTAGGTTGGTCAGTTATTCTGTCTAAATTGCCTCTAAATTATTACAAATACATCCCTAAGGTTTCTTTTTAATAACAAAACGATCCCTGTACTTTTTGGAATTTACGAAGGTAAATTGACTAATTTAACGGAACCCTAACGGACATCAGGGACCTCAAACAGAATGTAAAGTTTAGGGACTACATTGTAACTATAAAAAGAATAGGGATTGAATTGTAATTAGGCCAAACCTGAGGGTAGTTAAATGTAATTATCCCTGTAAATTAATACTCAAATATATAATTTTTATAAATTTAAATTAATCGTAATTCACAAGCATTTAATTGGTGGGTCAACTATTTAAAATGATTATATAATTATTTCAAGATACTTATAATGTATTTATAAGAAGATCAAACAAAACTTAATTATTCTACTCTGTAACTTTATCTCTATTCTTGTAATTTATATTATTTAGTTTATTATTATTATGGTTTCATATTGTGAATCGGACCTCCATTATTTCACAATAACACATAATTAATCACTCTAAATGTAACCATTTAATCTAAATATATAATACAAAACGAATAGATAGCTAATTTACTTAAACTAAAATAAGCAGTTAGATGATTTTTTCATTTCACAGGCCTTCCGAGGAGGTTTTTTGGCTTGGGGAATTTTTTGAAGATTTATTTATTGAGGTGGAAAAATATTATGTGGACAGTATTCAACACCAAATTCATTATCAATTAACAATAATATAAATTTGATAATATTTTAAGATTTATTAGAATTGAATAATGACATATTATTAATTCTCTTATACTTTTTATTTTTTAGTTGCAGAAATATATCGACATAGGCGTCTTGATTCAATGAGGAAATATCTCAATTTAAGTGAATCTGATAAACAAGAATACAAAAATAAAGTTATAAAACAAAAAAGAGTACGAAATTCAAATATGTGGCTTTTAAGAGCTATCACAGTTATGGACAAATATGAAGGTTAGTGGTTCATTATTTTTAACTAAATATATTTTAATCAAAAAAATTACTAATATTTCTCTTCCAGGTTCAATATATTATGATGATGCATCATCTGTGATACATGAACTAAAAAAAAAGATAAAATTGCATGAATTGTGGAGCTGTAAAATTTGAGTACGAGTCTCCTACATTTTGTTATGAAAACGAAAAAATTAAACTAACGAATATTGAAATTCTAGATGATTTATACGAGTTATTCACTTCACAATCAGAAGAAGCAGTAGGATTTCGGGCAAATATTCATTTATTCAATTGTATATTTTCTTTTATCACTTTTGGCGTGAAATTAGATAAAGAGCTTGCATCAGCACGACAAGGCGTATATACTTTTCGAGCACAAAGAATGGTGTACCATGATCTTCCAGGATTAATTTCCAGTGAAAGAGGTCCTGACCCTTTTCAGTTATACTTTGTTGAGAACAGAATGAAGGTATTGAAGGATTCAAGTTTATCTCAAGGTACGGTTAAAAAACTAATACAAAATTTGGAGGTAAATCCCTATGCAAACGTCTTTAGAAGATTAAAAGATTATCCTTCCATGGAAAATGTTCAACTACATATCTCAAAAGATGTTAGATTTGATCAAAGAATTTATAATTATCCAACTGCCGATCAATTTGCTGCCATATGGGTTGAAGGGAATAATGTTAATGTACCTTATGAACGAGATATTATAGTTCATGCACACTCCGGACAAAGACACCAAATAAAGCATTATTATGGATGTTATGACCCTTTGCAATACCCATTACTTTTTCCGAAATTTTTTCCAAAAGGAGAGAGCGGATGACATCAAAATATTAAAAAATTACCTACTAAGCAAATTCAACCGACCATAATCACCAATGAAGTAGAACAAGGTACATTCTATTACACCAAATTAGTTACATTAAATTTTTATAATATTTAATACACATAATTTGTTGATATTCTTCCGTTTAATTTTTTAGTGCAAGAGGATAATAATGCATCAATTCTCTCAAGGTTTTCTTCTAAAGATCCTATTATTACGGAGGAACCAAATGGTATTTGAAAGTAATACAAATATGCAACAGTACCTATTAATTTTATGTATGTCTAAAGGTCTATTCTTGTGACTTTTTATCTCATATTAATGTATAACTATTTTGAGGTTCTTTCACAAGAACAAGAATGTATGTATGTGCTGATCTTATTTTGTTTTACTTATTGTACAAGCTAAATAAAGAAGTCAAAATTTCAAAAAGTAAACACTAAGTTACCTGAAAAACTTTTTCTTGACAACCAGTATTAATGTAATAGAGCAGTAAGTTTTTGCCAACTCATATTTTTTTTGTCCAAGCAAATCCGACCTACATCAATTAAAAATAATTAGCAATAGAAATGAAGATACATCAAGATTCACAACTAAAAAAATGCCGAATTACTTACCATAACATATTTAAGTGATGAAAAATATGAAATGGCCTATTATCACCTAGGAAAACATCCAACTGATATTAGCGTTTATGTAAATTTACAAAATGAACTAAATAGAAATAGAATTATAAAAAATAGGACGAAATAAATATATCAAATTTAGAAAATTAATAAGGATAACGTTGAAATTATATTTTATTTACTAATTTGTAGGTGTGTCCAAATAAACAGATAAAAAAGTCTTTTGCCGTAAGTATAGTTGTTACAAGTTGCAGATAAGAAATCCAAGACAATTTGGATTATTGCTTGCAGGGAGATTGTTACAACAATATGCAGTAGAAATGTACATAAAGTTAAAAACAACAAGATTAGATTTTTATCGCCGAAATCAATCAAATATAAGAGCTGAGTTATACCAAGGAATTTTGGATAGTGTACTAAAAGGAGAGACGAGAGGAAGTGAAGTCGGGAATAGAATTGTTCTCCTTACATCATTTATTAGAGGTCCAAGAGATATGCGATGCAAATATTTAGATGCTTTGGCATTAGTGCAACGATTTGGAAAATCAGATCTTTTCATCACAATGACTTGTAATCCAGAATGGGAGGAGATACAAGAAAATTTGTATCGTGGTCAACAAGCACAAGATCGTCCAGATTTGACATCAAGAGTTTTTCGAGGAAAGTTACAAGATTTGAAAGATCAATTATTCAAGAAGGAGAATATTGAACTGTTGCTACACATGTTCATGTAATCGAGTTTCAAAAGAGAGGATTGTCACATGCTTATATTTTGATAATTTTGAGGTAAGAATATGAAATTACCATACCGGATCAATTTGATCAATTAGTTTGTGCCGAACTTCCTGATCAAGAAAAAAATCCCGAACCTTTTCAATTAGTTATATAACACATGATGCATGGACGATGTGGATCAAAGAACTTGAATAATTCTTGCATTATTGATGAAAAATGTAAATATCATTATCCATGTCCATATTGTGAAAGCACAATACAAGGAAAAGATGAAATCAAATCTATAGAAGGAGAAAAACTGGCGTGATGGTTCAAGTCTGTAAAGCACAACTTGACAACCAGTAGGTAGTACCTTATAATCCATACCTCTTATTTAGGTATAATGGTCACATTAGCGTTAAGATATGCTATGGAGTGACAGCTGTGAAATATATTTACAAGTATATATTTATAAAGGGCATGACAAAGTGACAATCAATATCACACACATTGATAAACAAAACCCAGTAGATGAGATTAAACAATTTCAAGATGCTAGGTGGGTCCCAGCTCAAGAAGTAATATGGAGAATTTTTTAATTCAATATGAATGAGATTGATCCTGCAGTTATCAATTTAGACCTACATCTTCCAAATCAGCAATGCAAGACTTACTGGTCAAATCAAAACTTGAAAGACATTTTGACTTGGGATCATTGCTCCAAAACAATGCTCACTGAATACTTTTCTATGTGCTCAAAAAGCGAAAAGGTAAGAAAGTATCTTTATAGAGAATTTTCAGAGCATTATGTATGGGACAAACAAGGTAAGTGCTGGAGGAAAAAAAAGAATGTGATTGGACGTGTAAATAGTGCAAATCCTGTTGAGGGGAAAAAATATTATCTCAGGTTACTGTTGAACCATATTAGAGGACCAAATTCTTTCTAAGATTTACTAACAGTTAATGGACTATTATGTTCGAACTTTAAAGAAGCAACACAAAAAAGAGGATTACTTGACTCTGATCAAAGCATTATTGAATGTTTAAATGAAGCTCTTACTTTTCAAATGCCGAAAGAACTTCAAAAGTTATTTGCAATCATATTGGTATATTATGAACTAACAGATGTGAGACTTCTTCGGGAATGTCAAAGGATTTTAAAAGAGAAATTGGAAGCTCAATAGAAATACAAATTGCTAAAACTTTAAAAAGTTAAATTTTTTTTTAGAGTACAGGAAAAAGCATATTATTCTATGACCTTCCCAACATTCCAATTGATATCGAAGATATACGGGGTGATTTTCCACGAGAAATACAAGTTGAAATGTCAATAGAAGTGCTTACTCGAAGATCTTAATTGTATAAATATAGGAAATGAAGGACTTTTTTTATCGACGGGCCAGGTGGAACTAGAAAGACATTCTTATATCATGCATTGTTAGCTCATCTCAGATCTAGAAATTAAATAGCAATATCTGGAGTAGCTGCTGTTCGGAATAGTGCCCTAGAAAGCTTGTATGCTTTAGGACTTTCCCTATATCACAGACAATCTTTGAATAATATACGAATGATTATAATCATAAGCAAATACTTCTTATGTGCTATTACGTATTTTGTTTATTTCCATTACGTGCGCATGTCTAGAACTCCCCTAATTCGATGAGGCCATTAAGAACTTTGTTCTTATGGGAACGACACATGAAATAAGCTCTTAACTCCATAGGAGAGGATTAGAAACCTCTCCAAGTCAATTAGGCCGACAGATAGTGGGAGTGTCGACTTTGCTTCTATTGAGACTTGCTTGTGTAGTTATGTCCTTGAGAAGGGTCACCTAGTTTCATGGGGGTGATAAGTGCATAAGTTGATGCGTTTATAATAAGTGAGGGTGATAGTCACTAAGACTTCATCACTGAGAGTGCCTCGCGTGAGAACATTCCTAAATGGGAAAGGAAGTTTCCATAATCTGTTTCCATAAACTTCTAGATTAGGAAATATCTCACATGTCAATGACGTTAGGAATTAATCCTTAGACCTGAGATTCCTCATTGTCTCATATGAGCTAACTCTGTAATCTTTGATATAGGCTTAAAAAGGGTTCGACATACAGAAACCCGAATTATGGCCTATGTGGGATTACACAAGTGGATTGTTGAAAACAATAAAGAACCTACACTTGTTGTAGGCAAGATGATCTCTTATTACACAATTGATTCATATTGCATCCCCAAAATCCTTGCGCAAGGTGGATAGATCAAGACATCAAGAAAATGGATTTTTCTTGGATTGAGATCAAATGGAATATTGAAAAGAACTTTGTTTTAAGATTAAGATTATTAGGGCTCTGCATATTCCCATGTCCTAGATCTTAATCGAGAGATAGGATGGTAGGAGGATCGTATCCCACATGATGTCATTGACTGA
>JBBMKE010404950.1:0-12111 GCA_037834125.1 Lippia alba | reverse complement strand
TTGTATTATGATATTATGATTCATTGGATGATTTGATCTGAGATTTGAGTGTTGTGATTGTTAAGTCACTGGTTTTTCCTTTAGATTTGTTTTCCGTTTCATGATGTTGGTGTTAATGGTGATCATTTCTTGTATTAGTAGCCATTGCCTAATTGATAAAAATGCATGATTCAGCTCTTTTTGTTGTTTTCACCACTTTGATTGAATTGAATTGTAATTGTGAATGAGCAGTTAGATTCTTTTCGCTCTGGCTCCATCTCGTTCGGGAGATACGAAAACGAGGCTCTATGTTGGGAGAGAAGGTCATCTTTCTCACACAACAGGTATCTTGAAGAGGTAGAAAGATGCTCAAAGCCAGGCTCTGTTACAGAGAAGAAGGCATACTTTGAGGCACATTTTAGAAAGAAACTGGTACAGAGCTCCCCTGAATGTCTAAACGATATCGAATACCAGACGAGTGAGATCGACTTCTCAGATAAGAGGGACTTTAATGAGGAAACAGCAAACTTTGATGGTTCGGTATATGAAACCGAAGAATCTGGGAACTCATTTTCTGAGCCTCAAATTGAACTTTCGAGTGATATTACCGAAAACATAGAGAATCATGAAAATGAGGAAAAAGATGAGGTTTGGCTTTCTTCGATGCTTGTGGATGTAGTAGCTTTAATTGTGTGATTGCTATTGAGTAATGAATTTAAATCTGATATGAGTAATGTAAATGCAGCAGAAGATTCCATCTGAAGTTAAATTAATGAATCCTCAAGAAAGTGTTGGACAGAGTAGAGAAAACACATCTGGGAATTCATCTAAAGTCTCTGAAAACAGACCTAGTAAGACAGTTCCATCGAAATCAAGAGCCGGAATCAAGACTTCTGAAGCCACTAGCAAGATTGAGGTTGCTCTTCCTTTCATAGATGCTACTTTGACTTATTAAACTTAATCTTATTAGTCCATTTCTGGAATTATCTTAATGAGTATCTTTATCTTTTCCTTCTTCAATGCCTCAGCGTGGTTCAAAGATTAAAGGGGTTGATGAAATTAAAAGGTACACATTTCAGGTTGTTTTGTTAAAGGGCTAATTTATTGATTTACACCGGTATACTCAAAAGTTTGGCTTAATTACACAAACTTCCCCTACAGTTTGAGAAATTACAAAACCTTCCCTTGACATGCCCCAAGTTTTATACCAATTTACAGGCTATTATGATCATGAATTTAAATCAAACATTAACAGTAAGTGTCAAAGGCAACTCTTTGACGAGGAAAGTTTCTGTAATTTCTCAAACCTCTTGAAGTGTGTGTTAGGTCAAAGTTCAAACCTCAAGATATGTTCTTGTTACTATCCCTTTATTAAGTGCCTGCTTTATATTCTACAACTTAGTTCCTCAACTGTTTATATTTGTTTCAATATAGTGTGGGAAAAAGATTGATAAACAGAACCTCTGTTGAGCCTCAGTCTTCTACACCACAGAAAGTTTCCAGTCGAGTGCATCAAAGTGCAAACAGGTACATAAGGAAAATGGTAATTATTTCTCATTGTGTGTGTAGCGATATTATCTAAGCTTGTGAGTTTATGCCTATAGGGCTGTTGTAGCAAATAAACCAGGCTTGAGACAGGACAGCGCTAGACTCAGTTTAAAAAGTCACGAACGAGCACAGAGAAGGAAAGAAGTAAGATCGATAATTTGTGTTTTTCTTTCCTGTTCTCTTTTGCATATTTAATTTCGATAATAAGTGTATCATCAAACTTCTTTTTCCTTTTCTAATCTTGTAGTTTGATTTGAAGTTGGAGGAAAAGATGCATGTAAAGAAAGCTGAATCGGCCCAACTCCGGACCAAGACACAGGTACTATATAACCAGTAGCGAGGACAATCTTTAAGAGCTTCTGATTGAAAACAATCTTATAAGATGTTTGTCTAGATTATACAATGGTAGTGCGTAATTACATGGCGAAAAGTGCTCGAGTAATGTGATGTTTGTTCCTGTAGGAGAAGACGAAAATGGAAATTAAGCAGTTGAGTAAAAGCCTCAATTACAAAACTATACCAACACCGTCTCTTTATCGTGCAGCTTTACGTGAGCCAGCTGGAAACAAGGTAACTGGAATAATCTAGAAGAATCTATGAATGGACATACAATTCAAGTTCTGATTTCATGTTTTAATTAGTTTTCCTTTTTCTTGTGTCTTCGTGCCTGCATGCATGCGTATGTATGTGCCTGACTGTGTGTAGCCAATACGAATGTGATTGCTGTACGTAGACATGTCTCGATATATGTGTGTGTGTGCGTCTGTTCAGGTGCATGAGAAAGTAAAAATAATATGTTATTAATGTGTTCAAGATGGGAAATTCCATCTTAGTCTAGCTCGGCCAAACGAGTGTTAATCATGTGGCTAGTGTTTTACACACGTGATGTGATTGGTCTATATTTTATGGATAGTGACAAAACGTAAGACATGTAAATAAACTTGCATATGATTGATTCAGTTCAGCCAAACCATATCTGAGCTAGAAATTTTCGGTTAAAGCATGGATCTAATCGATGCAAAGTTTGATACTGATCATTTCTGAGCGGATTTGAAATCCATTAAACTTGGGCCACAAAACCGCTACTCTCTTTTATTCAACCTGTCCAAATAGATCTAGATTGTGGGACTCAAATCCATCTAACCAAAAGGAGCTCCAAATCAGTTTTACACTATATGAAGTGATGATGATGTTGCTTTTGCTCATTCTCTAGGACATACCTACAAACACGAAACCACGAAAAGTAGCTTCTGCATCTTCGACTCCAGGTAGTAGAGTTTCCAAAATCTCTCAACCAAGTGGACGTGCAAAGACAGCGCAAGCCTCAAGAGCAGCGAGCTCCCATTCAACACTGAATTCAGACAGATGCGCATCATCTCAAGCCAGAACCAGCAATGCTCATCCAACATTACGTTCGAAGAGGGATGTTGTAGATCACAAAGTGAAGCTCGTAGGACCCAATCAAAAGACGACAAGTGGGAGGGATAGCACCTACACCTCGTTTAATCATAGTTCCAGAACACGGTGCACGGCGCTTGGTGTTGTCTCTTGAATGTAGATATACATTTTTATTCGTAACGCTATGTCTAACATCTTCCGTTGTACTTATCGATATGTAACGCATGAGTGAATGGACGGATGTGATGATATGCAACATGTTGATGTACATTATTGTAGTTCTATAGATGTGATCAAATCTATGCCTCATGACTCATGTAAGTCGATGCAGCCCACAAGCTATGCATGTTGGACGTTGTACCATAGATGTCGAAGTGTTTTCTTTATTCGTCATATTAGTTGCTCTACTATAAGTTGTTGCATGCTACCGCTCTCTAACTTTATACTTATAGTGTGATTGGTGTTGAGAGACGGGTCGGGATTGGTTTTGGGGGGGGGGGGGGAAGCACCCCTCAACTTTTGCTTGCAGCTTTTCATCTTCTAACAAAAGAACAAGTGAAAAAGGTGGTGTTTTTATCATCTTGTGTGTAAATTGAAAAAAAATGTCCAAAAGTTCAAAAATAAAATAAAGAGAGAATCAATGGATCCATTGAATATACATATATTTTTTCTAGATTTGACTTCCATAACTCATTTATTTGAATTCGATTAAAGTTAGACCACTTAAATGTAAAATTCTCTCTGTCAGGTGGTCGAAACCATTTAGATGTACAATTCCTTTTATAAAAAACAACAACATTTTTAGAAACTTGAACACGAAATCTCTAATTAATTATATATATCATTTGTCTGAATATTTCTAAATGAATAATGTAAAACTTTAAAATTAAATCCATAAGCACAAAGATAATTTTGGAAACAGTGCAGCTCTAGGCAACTTATCGGTTGTTAATGAAGAGTAGAGTATTAATGCTATCCACGAAATTTTAAAATACACAGTTGGAGCAGCTAGCAATAGCATTAGTTTCATAAACCTTTGATTTGACTATTATCATCATTACTTTAGCCGAATTTCTAATTTTAAATAAATCAATATTCCCTACCATGGATAAGCTTTTTAAAGTTGTAAATGCTTAGTTGGGGGAAAAGGAGGCCATCTTTAATCTTATTTTGCAAGTAGGGTTATATAGGGGCCTTTAATTTGCCTTTAGCATTAATAAATATTAAGGTAGGGGCCTTTATACAACCATGACATTTTATTCTTAATAAACATACATAGTTTAGATATTTGAAATTATAACTTTTTTTTTGGGTATAAATTTGAAATTATAATTGAGAGAGCATAGACGGAGCTACGTTAGGGACATGCACGAGTGCTACTTCTCCTCCTAATTTCTTTTAATATTGTTCATTTTTTCGAAAATACTAACTCCACCCCGATTAAGGTGAACATTTGCTACTAGTTAAAAAAAAAAAAAAAAGAAAAAGAAAAAGGTGAACATTTGCTACTAGTAACTTCACGTACTGCGCTTTGCGTTATTTCGGTAATGAAACAAAAGTTGATAAATTCTATAGTTTGTCATATTATTACAAAATATTAACTTTTAGTCTATTAGAACGGAATTATAAAAATATGAAAAAAAAAAAACAGTATACGTACTCCTGTACGTGCCTGTTTTCAAATTGCATTCATTAGTTTTAACTAATTAAGGAGCTAGGCCAACTTAATTGTTACCGTTCGAGGAATTTAAATGATGCTAACTAAATTATAACATGATACAAGGTTCTTCAACTATGTACGTATCACCAATTAATTGTTCTAAATATAAACACAAAATATATACAGAAATTAAAAAGTTGTCCAGTTTTTGTTCTTAATTTGTTTGGATAGCTTTTTGCGGGAAAATGCGAAAGCTGAAAGTAGCTTTTCGCTTTTCTTTTGTGGACACAGGAAATATCTTTCCATTTATTTTAGTGCTTTAATCCACCTCAAATTCCAAAGTCTAACCAGCTTCGTCGCAAATCAAAATTATTTAAAAGTAATGTTATACTACAAAAGTTTCAAATTATATACTTTTCTTTTAAGCCAATAAATGATCACTTAATATCGACCTGAGGTGTAATAGGGGTGCCAAGAATTGGTTTGCCCTTTGCATGCCTCCTCTAATGCACCGATACTTCTAAAAATATTATTTTGTCGTATCGTGTCGTGTCGGATACGAGTGTCGATACCGTGTCCGACACTCCTCACGTGGGAAATTCAAGAAAAAAATCTGTGTCCATGTCCATGCATCATAGCATGCCTCTAATGTATGATAATCAATAATCAATTTAGATATTTTTGTATTTTTTTTTATCTATAAACATTGAATCATGCCTTGTTGTATTTATATTTGGATTTCCGATATTTATACGCGAGTAGAAGCCTCCATAAAAATTTACGGTCATTTTCAGAATTGCCTTTAAATAGTCAAAAGTTGTCTAGTTAGTGTTAGGATATTCGAACTTTAGGCGTTGACGAAGAAAATTTTACGTCTTTATCGTTTATTTAATCCAAAAGAAAGTTTGTAATAAACTTCAAATCTCTCATATTAAATATTATTTTTTGGTTGATGAGTATTATTATCAAGTATGTAGAGTAATACACCTTGCAGGGCACGAGTCACACAAAAATACATAATTACAAACACACATAGCGACACATGGACTGTATATCGTCACCAAAAACTTGTATATATTATTATTATTAAACTACAAAGCAAACAAATACCCAATTTATTTATTTAAAATAGTAATTAAGAAATTCACAATAATTATTACACTATCCAACGTAAACGCCAAGACATGAGTTGATGGCGATATGCCATTATCATCAATAACATATATCCCACCGCTCCACTCATTTAATTTATTTATCATTATTATTTTGCAAAAGTAGAACAAAACTATTTTTCTTACAATAATTTCATAAATTAAATAATCGGTAACAAAACAAACCTACAACAAATTATTATTTAACAAAACAAACATACAACAAATTCTATTCTCTCAGTAATAATTAAATAACACAACATAGAAAACAATCACAAAGAGTGGAAACACAAAGACATCTTTTCTTGATCCTCTAAGCGCCGCCGATGAAGACTGATCCCCGTGCGGCGGTCGCCGGAAGTAGAACGGGAACCACGTCGTTATAGGCTCCGGCGGCGGCGGTGTGGTGCCGAAGAAGTAAGGCGGCGGAGGAACGAAGCTTGGGGGGATGGTGGAGACTTGTGGAGGGGAGAAGACGGCGGGAGGGGTGGTGGAAACTGGTGGCGCCGGTGGTGTTGTGGTGACCGGAGGGTTGTTTCCGGGGCCGGTAGGCGGCGGATAACATGGGTAGGGGCACTCCTGCGCGGTGGTGGTGGAGGGAAAGTTGAGGGTTGTTGACAGAAAGAGTAGTGTTGGGAGTAGCTTGTGAAGTGTGGAGGCCATGGTTAGTGGGGGTTAGGTGTAATTTTGAGAAATGAAAGAAAGGGAATGTGGGAAGAAATGAGAGGAGTTGAGATTTTAGTGAAGTCTTTGTAAGGTGAGGTGAGCTTTTCCTTTCCTTCTTCTTTTTTCTTTTTTCTTTTTTTTTTCCCTCTTTTCTTGATTTAAAAATGTTCTTTTTTTTTTTTTGGCGTCTTTATTTGTGGGGTGGGGAGGGGTGGCTCCTTTGCTTTTTTTTTTTTCCTTTTTTTAAAAATGTAAATGGTGAAGGAAATGGTGGGGTTTTAATGGGGACCTTACCTCATTTACACCAAACGGGAGGAAAATAAGGAATAGTAATCCCAAGAGTCTAATAAAGTAACTAATAAACAAAAATGCCCGTGAAAAATATTTGGCATGAACAACCTCGAATCATTATTGAAATTAATTGTGGTCCCATTTGAGGACCTGTTAAATTCAAGCACATAAGTTACAGTAACCAAGCTAGTTACGACAACCGAATCAACTACCATATTTCCAGCAAGATTTAGACAAGACTGAATTAATAGCTTATTCCCGATTCAAACTAGCATAAAAATTAAACTTACTACTTAGAACTTGGTTCAGACTGACTGGGGGTGGGGCCTTATTACAAGGGGGGGAGGGGGGGGGGGGGGGTTCATTTGTTTGGTCTCACTTTGAGTTGAAATTTCTATATTACACTTGAAAGTTGAAACTAATTTGAATCCGAGCTATGTTGAAATTTGGTTCCTATATAAAACCAAATACTAGGATTAAAGTGGTTTCAAATTTGTACATAGGTGATGAAATTTATTGATGATGTTATCCAGCACATGCAGTTACAACTGCTTTTAGAAATTAGAAATGTAGACTTGTTCTACGGGGCGATTGCGATAATGTTAATGTCCGGTCTTATTTTGTGGTCCAGTTTAGGTTGATGGGACTTATGCGTTGAAATAAATTGTAAATATCACAACATTTTATTTTATGATCGATAACTTTTAATATTAATTAGTATAGTATATTAGTGTTTGAGCTTTCTCAACTATCTAGTATTTTTACATCAAACATGGAAATCATGTCCTACGATTGATGTTGTTTTGGTTGTATTACTTATACTACCATGAATTTAGGAGTAACTATATATAATTAGTGCAGAAGGTATTATTATCGGTGATTTGAAGGGCAGACAATGACATGCATCCGTTGAGAAATATTATTGGTGATTGTCAACGAGTCAATGCTTTGATTCATCTGTTTTGGAAGGCTAAGATCACATATGTGGATCGATAAGTTAACTTTTGTGTTGATGCGCCAGCGAAGAGAGAGCACTCCTTTGGTGCTAAGGTCATGATTTGGGATCTACCATAAAATTATGAGGAGTTTTTAGAGACTTATGGTACTTGTATTGCCTAACTTTATCTATATATATATATGCCTTTTTGTACTAGAAACCAAAGTGGTGTTATTTACAGAATTCTGGTAAAACATATTCATCGAACAGAAATGTTATTATA
This sequence comes from Lippia alba, assembly GCA_037834125.1. NCBI lineage: Eukaryota > Viridiplantae > Streptophyta > Magnoliopsida > Lamiales > Verbenaceae > Lippia > Lippia alba. Next base: position 4,198 of record JBBMKE010404950.1, on the reverse strand, counting down.
GTATTAAATCTTTTGTAAGAAATATTTTTCCACAAAAATTAACACCCCCCCCCCTCTCTTTTCACATTAATCAATCTCTTTAACTATATGCGAAATAACCAAATTAAGTGGTCTGTACTCTGTAGATTGAAAACTATTTTTCATCAAGTTTAGACAAACAAACCGAAAAAGAAAAAAGAGAAAAATTCGGAATCTGGTTTGAATTATTGTGAACCCTTAAAGTAATAAGGCCGAATCCTGATGGTGATGGGCCCTTAGGTCTAAATAGTGTTATACCCAGAAATGGCATTCAATGCGGTCAGTAAAATGTAAAATTTTTATATTTTTGGTATGAATCCACATTCGTCCTAAATCTGTAAAGACTCGTTTGATCCGTCCGACTCATATTTCGACCATTTTAAATAAGATATAAATTTGTGATATGAAAGTACTATATATTATAATCAGTACTGTAAATTAAATAGTTAAACACAATACTATGAAGAATTGAAGAAAGAGCCAGGACGTTTGGTTCTAATATAGATTACTCATTACTTTTTCCACAAATAATAATAATGCTTGGGATCCGTCCAATTTGCAAAGTACAACTTCCTTGGTTGCTTGAGAATCACATCACCAAACACGGCCCAAGTCCAAAATCTATGAGTGCTCCAAATCTGAGATCATTTCTTGGATCTCGAGTTTTTCGTAATTTTATTTTATTCTTTTCTTATTTTGCTTTGAAGCATTTATGTATTGGTTAAAGATCTGATTCCGTTTCTTGTACAAACCAATTTTAGCTTGTATTTAACTCGACGGAGTTGCTTGTATATGAATGTTAAAATCCACCATATATTTAGATTTGAACATCTTTTCAACCGTTCTTGAATATGTTGATTATCGATATCCTAACCTTTTGACATATTCTTCAAATTTTGTTGCTTAAATTCAAAAGGTATATATTATTAATCTTGAAAATCTAGACAAAAAAGTCTATTTTATAATTTATACGAATTAATGAAGAGTGTTTTCTTGAGGAAAAAAATAAAACAATTCCTTGAATGCAATGACCATCATTTGTCTCATGTGTTCATGTGGGATGTAGAAAGCAGTACCACTAAAGACGTTACGTTTGGAAAATCAAGTGTAAAGGAAAACAGACGTGTATTAAACGCCAACTAATGTTTCTTAACAAGATATATATAATATAGCCAAAGTTGGTTAAATAATGATGAGAAAAATAAGTGAAAATGCCAATAATAAGTGGAATGTCACACAGTCTCTAATACACCGACACTTCTAAAAATATCATTTTGTCCTGTCGTGTCGTGTCGTGTCGAATACATCTGTCAGACACCGTGTCCGACATTCCTCACGTGAGAAATTCAAAAAAAAATCTGTGTCGCCGTATCCGTGTCGTGTCGTGTCCGTGTCGCCGTATCCGTATCCATGCATTATAGCACAAAGTTTTAAGGTAATTTTTAAGTGAAAATATGCACTAAAATTAACTGAAACAACCAACTAATTCGACAATTGAGTTTGATTAAGATTCCTAAAGAATAATGCCAGGCATATTAATACAAAAATAAGCCGGAAAAGGGAATAATTAGGCAAGCTTTCACTATCACTTCAGTTCAGTTCACCACTCAAAGACAAGAAAATGAAAAATGGGTCATAATCTTGCTATACATTTGCCATGATAAAAGTTGAAAACTAAACAGAAATCCCATTGATGCCAAACTTTCTGTCTACTTTCTTAATCTTAGTGTTTATGTTAGTTAAATGCATGATAAGCGTATAATTACCAACTGAGATGAAAGCTACTAGTGATAGGAAAACTGTATTTTAAATCTGATCGATTCAATCGAATTTAACCAATTAAAATGATAAGTGTATGACGACATTTGACATTTGATTAGTTATTTTTTTTAAATTTTTTATCAATCACATGATAAGTGTAAAATACTTGTCCCCTTATTATATTGATTAGATTGAATCAGTCTCGAACTAGAATTACTAATACTAACATAGTCGTCCTATATTTCATTCATAAAAAAGTACTAAATTTGATACTTTCATTTGATTCCAGTATATACTCCGTGCACAATTTTTACTATTTATAGAATATAAAATCCAAAATCAAATAAAGAGCAACAACACTCTTCCTGGTATTTCGTATAAGCTAGTGTTTCTTTAAAGAAAAAAACCAATCTATCATTTACAATAATAACTAATTTTCTCAATGAAATGTACATACTTGAAATGATGGAATCACGTACCGTTTACAAGATTCATCAAAACAATTTCCTATTCAAAGTTAGGCTAACACGTGAGATTAATTTAGTAAAGTAACGTTAAATCACGATAACCTCTATTATCATATGCAATTCATATTAACATATTAATTACCTTAACTAATTTGTTATAACATCCCATCAAAAAGTAATTAATTTAGTTTGTTTACATTTCGAGTTCACATTTATAACACCACCAAAAACGGACAGCAAGAAAATTAGAAAAGCCACCAACCGACCGAAACCATCCATAACTTAGCTACTAAATTCAACACAGCTTTAATAATTGACTAGGATTAGGATTAGGATTAGGATTAGGATTAAATGCCCTTGTAGAAAAGTACAAATAGGAGTAAATAAAGAGATGAGAACCTTTTTCCTTAATCAGCATTCAAATACACCATATCTCGACACCTCAATACGGGTATGGGGCCCGTATTAAATTGGGCCCATGTTTGGTGAAAATCGATGTTGATCTCATCCTTTTCTTATTACACATCTCATCTGACAATCTCTGACATCAATATGAGATGGGTTTAGAAGCTTCTCACAACCCTTTTTTCATTTACTAGTACGCCTAGGAAAATGGGAAATTTGTTTTTTTAATTGGAAAATAATTAATCATTTAAAAATGTACATGTAAAGATCCAAGAGATCGTGGAATTTTGTACAAATTAAGCGTGGTTCTTCTCTCAAACTCTCTCAAAAATTAAAATTCTAATTTACGTTATTGATAAAATTTTCAATCCGACGGTGAAGAATACTATGCTCCACCGCCAGATTGATTTAATTATATTCTGCTGTCAGATTCTCAGATCTTTTACGTCGATACGGTTTGTGTTTTTTTCTTTAGGTTATGTTATGTTTCAATTTTCTTTATCTCTTCCGTATGGAAGTTTTGTCTTTGGCCGAGTTGTTATCTGTTGTAGGCTAAAGTGTTCTTTTCAATCCGGAGAAAAGGTGGCTGCAGAACTTCACCCAGATCGGATCTTCAACTTCAAGGAGCCTGTTTCTTCTATTAAACGTGATACTAATATAATAGCTCACAAATCTGTTGGAATTACGGCTTCGGCCTGCGTTAATTTTCCTTTTATTCTTTGTATTTTTGTTATTGTTCCTTTTGATAATCAATAATATTCTCTTTTGAGGGTTTGAATTTAAAAAAAAAAAAAATTAGCGTTGAATATAATAATATAGTGTAGATAAGAAGGACCGGTCTGTAATCACCCATAACTTGAAGGGTAGTTAATGTAATTTATCTATATTAGTAACTTGCCACACTCGTTGCGTGTACAAATATACTATTATTTAAATATATTAAAATTAGTTTTTATATTAATATATATTTTATAATTATGTTGAATATAATAACTGCATTATGATAAATAAATAAATAAATAAATAAATATGATAAAAAAATAAGTAGTATTATTGTTGGAGTGATAATAAAAGAAAAAAAACGTAAGAAAACAAAGCATTTGGAAAAAAAAAAAGAAAAAAAAAGAAGAGTTCAAGAATCCAAAGCAATTTCTATGTGCATTAATATAATAGGATAAATGTCTGTTAGCTGTAACAAGTTAACCATTCTTACACCAAAATTGTATGTTATCAAGCTGAGAGACTTTTATCATAACAGAAACAATTCCTGAAGGAATAGGATCTCTCCATAATTTAAACGATCTTAGATTGGAGTACATCCAGTTTAGTGGAGACATCCCTCGGTCTCTAGCAAATTGTTCCAAACTCGTTTACATCTACTTTGCTGGCAAAAATTTCAGTGGCCTAGTTCCCGACAACCTCGGAGATCAGTTGATATTCCTAGACACACTGGACTTGACTGGCAACAATTTGGTGAGTGGATCGGAGTTGTCCTTCATCACTTCATTGACAAACTGTCAAAGTCTAAGAAGATTGGGTTTGAGTGA
>JBBMKE010404940.1:0-12111 GCA_037834125.1 Lippia alba | reverse complement strand
TTGGTGGCGTAAGGAGTTATCGGTTGATTTACTTAGTTACTCTAAGCATCACTTTGATGTTATGGTTAACTCGCCTAATTATCAGATAGAGTGGCATCTCGCTTGTATCTATGGTAATCCTGATGCTACTAAGAGATATCTTACCTGGAATCTTCTCGATTTGCTGAAAAGTATGTCGCGTAACCCGTGGCTAGTGTTCGGAGACTTCAATGAGATTATTTGGAGTGAGGAGAAAAGGGGTGGTAGACCCTCGCCAGTTCATTAGATGAGAGAGTTTAGAGAATGGTTATGTAACTATAGCATGGTGGATTTGGGTTTTTTCTGGGAAGAAGTACACTTGGTCTAATAACAGCCCTGCACCATTTACTATTGAGTGTCGTTTATATTGGGCAGTGGGGAATGGGGAGTGGAAGGAGCCGTTTCCCCGAGTTTTCAGTTCACAATGTGGAGTCCAACACTTCGGATCACACGCTTCTTCGTCTTAAACTTGGCTCCAGGGCTACAGCCAAAAGGATTACTCCATCCAGACACTCTTTCAAATTTCTAGTCTGCATGGCTTCGTGATCCTGAATGTGAAAGAACGGTTAGAGAAAGCTGGGGTAGTTTGATTAATGGTAACAATGAATCGGTAGCTTGGAAAATGATTGAGAATTGCAAACTTGATTTGGTGGATTGGGCTTTGGATAAGTTTGAGGCCCCAAAAGAACGTATCAGAAAATTGGAAGATAAACTTAAAGAGTTAAGGCGCGGACCTATCTTTACTGAGAGCAACGGGCAATAATATACTCTTAGAAAGGAAATTTCTGAATGGTATGCGAGGGAGGAGGCCTGGTGGAGACAACAAGCTAAGGCACATTGGATGATGGAAGGTGATCGCAATACTAGTTATTTTTTCTCCAGAACTAAAAATTCGGGAAAAAAGAAACAAAATAACTAGGTTGGTGGATGATGATGGTATTGAACGCACCAAACCAGAAGAAATTCAATTGGTGGTCGAGAATTACTTCGAGAAAATTTTTCAATCGAACCAGACTTCGGTGAATGATATTGATAGTATGTTGATACATCTTTAGAGTAGGGTGATGCCGGAGATGAACGAGGTTCTCCTTACTCCGTATTCTTCCTTGGAAATCGAGAAGGCATTGAAGTCTATGTTCCCCTTGAAAGCCCCCCGGCCGGGTGGTATGCCTCCTATTTTCTTTCAAAAATTCTGGAGTTTTATTAGTAACGATATTATTAATTGTACTTTGGATTTTCTTAATTATGGGCGTTGTGATCAAACGATGCATGCTACAAATATTGTACTTATTCCCAAAATTGAAAATCCTAAGTGTATGACTGATTTGCGTCCCATAAGTCTCTGCAACGTCATGTATAAAATTGCCTCTAAAACTGTTTCCTTGCGACTCAAACCTATTCTTAAATCTGTTATCTATCCTTCCCAGAGCGCTTTGTTCCAGAGAGACTCATTACTGATAATGTTTTGTGCGCTTTTGAAGTTAATCATTTTATAAAACATAAGAAGCAAGGTGTGCAATGTTTTTTAGCACTGAAATTAGATATGAGTAAAGCTTATGATAGAGTAGAGTGGCGATTTTTGGAACGTACTATGTTTATTTAGGTTTTCATCATTCTTTTGTGAATTTAATTTTACGTTGCATCTCATCGGTTGATTATTCTTTTTCTCTTAATGGTTCACGCTTCGGGAGCTTGTCTCCGGGTCGTGGCCTGAGACAGCACGGCCCATTATCATCCTATTTATTTCTTGTTTGCACAGAGGTTTTGAGCTATTTGTTGAAGAATGAAGAGAAAGTAGTGGGGCTTCGGATTTGTAGGGAAACACCTTCCATTTCATATCTTTTATTCGCTGACGATACTATGATTTTTAGCAAGGCTTCAAAGGAGGCGGTGGATGGTATTCTAGAGGTTCTTGAGAAATATGGGCTAGTTTCAGGACAAATGATTAACTACGAGAAATCCACGATGGTTTTTAGTCATAATATTGATCAGAGTGTAAAATAGGAGTTGGTGGGAGATTAGGGGTCTTGACGGTGGAAAGGCATGAAAAATACTTAGGACTCCCGGCGATGGTTGAAAGAGGTATTTGCAAATATTCGGGATAAAATTAGCAAACGGATTCACAGGTGGGGAGATAAGGCCCTCTCTCATGCGGGGCGCGAGATTTTGATCAAAGCAATTTTGCAATCCATCCCGGCGTATGCAATGAGCTATTTCAAACTTCCTGAGTCATTGCTACATGAAATTTCTTCAATGATGGCGAAATTTTGGTGGAGTGGAAAGAATGATGATAAGATACATTGGGTGAGTTGGGAGAAGTTGTGTATTCCGAAGGAGGAGGGTGGAATGGGTTTTAGAAACTTAAGAGCTTTTAATTTGGCCCTTTTGGCGAAACAAGGATGGAGATTAGCTACTGAACCACACAGTTTGTTGTCTAGGCTGTTAAGAGCGAAGTACTTTGGTGGTATGAGCTTCTTTGAAGCGAAATTGGGATCTAATCCCTCTCTGACTTGGGCGGAGTATATGGATGGCAAGGAAGCTGTTAGAAAGCGGGGTGCGGTGGAGAGTTGGGAACGGGGCTTGTATTCAAGTTTGGAATGATAGATGGCTGCCTAGACCATCACGGTTCTAACCTTTAGTTCGAACAGCGGCAGGAAGTAGCTTAACCTATGTGAGGCAGTTGATTACTAGTGAAAGAAGGTGGGAATGGGATCTCGTGAGGAGTTCATTTGTGGAAACGGATGCGGAAGCTATTCTCTCAATTTCGTTAGGTAGTGAGAGAACTTTAGATAAACAGATTTGGCACTATAATACTAATGGGCGTTTTTCCGTCAAGAGCGCGTATTTAGTGGCCTTGAGGCTGTCAAACGAGGAGATTAGTAGAGGTAAATGTTCTCAGATCAGGTCGTGGAGGTTTTTGTGGGATCGAAAGGTGGCGCCGAAGGTGAAGGTATTTGTTTGGAGGTTATGTATGAATGCTTTGCCAACTGGGGTAGCTCTGGAGAGGAGAAAATGTAAGGTGAGCGTGGTTTGTCCTTGGTGCAATTGTACTGAAGAGAATATAGAACATGTTTTTGTTAATTGCAACATGGTAGGTTGTTCTGGGACTGCACCAACTTGCCTTGGCAGATGATATCTCAATGGAGAGGTGGGGGGATGAATGGATCAGGAATGTGCTGAGTGGTTTGAGTATTGACAAGGGAGATCGTTTTCTTGTCTCAACTTGGGCTTTTTGGCGAAATCGAAATAAGAAGTGGGCAGATAATGAAAGTTTGGTAGCTCACACATTAGCTGCATTTGCCAAGAATTTCTTTGAGTCTTCTAGGATCGGAATTGAAGCGGTAGCAGTGGCTGAAAGTCCCAGGTTGTCGACGCACTGGACCGTGCCGCCAGTAGGTTGGATAAAAGTTAACGCAGATGCCGCTATTTTCAGAGAGTCGGGGGAGATAGGATGTGGAGTTGTTGCTCGAGATCATTTAGGGACTTGTGTAGGTTGGCTCAGTAGGAAATTTAGGGGTCAATTCATACCAGAGGTGGCGGAGGGTATGGCGATGAAGGAAGCAGTTGGATTGATACAAAGAAAAGGTTTTGCTCAAGTAATTTTAGAAGCAGATTGTCTGAACCTTATTAGCAAATTACAGGAGCACTCAGAGGATTTGTCTGCTACAGGACCACTGGTGGATGTCATCAAGGAAGCTTTAAGCCAAGGTCTGATGTGTACTTTTAGTTTTGTGCGCCGCGAAGGAAACAACGTGGCTCATTGTCTTGCCCGGTTGGGGCATAATTCTGACGGGGACATTGAGCTCCCTGATGCTGCTTGGGATTCTTTAGTGGGAGATTTAAATTCCTTGTAATTTTCTTCCATTCCCTTCCAAAAAAAAGTCAACTAAGGAAGTTTGTATTGCTACCTAAAGTTTAGGGTGACATGATGAAATCCGTTTTATTAGGAATTTGAGAAGTGTAAATTACAACAATTTTCAATAATTAAGATAGTATAATAATAAATCTTATTTCACTTAATAATCCTCACAATTCAATCTTCATTGACGCATATATTATATTCCAAACTCCATTTTAATGTATCATTTTGCACTTAAAAGTATCAAAATTATTAGAAATATATAAGAATAAATTATATATATAAATTAAAGAATTTAAGTTTAAAAATATTTTTTGTATAGAAAATTAAATAAATTACTTAATTAATTTTGACAAAACATGCTTGGAGATTTCTTTTTTCATTTGATAAATTTTAGAACTCAACCTCAATATCAATCAGATAAAATGTATTATAAAGCAAATCAATAAGACTTTTGATACGCCCCATTTCTGATACAATGGACCCCGGCCCATTAGCGGACGCCTTTATGGATATAAAAGGGCATAAATCAATGGACCGGCCCACTAAAGCTCAATAAGGAGGAAAGCACATAATTGATGGATCGCAGCAGGAGCCCAAGGCAGAAGGCTTTCTACCCAGAAGGCATCCGAATGTGGTTTCCTGGACCCCTAACAGAGGAAGGCCTATGCGGTGGATTCCTAAGAAAGTCATGCGAACAAAGACTCCGTCATCTGCTGGGTCCTACAAGTGAAGATAAGACTTGGTGGTTATATCACCCCCAGAATTTCTCTCCCCCACGTGTATTTAAATTCAAACATGTAATCGTGCAGGAGATAGTGGGATAAAGGATAGACTCCAACCACCCCCTTTTTCTCTCTTCTAATTGTACCTTTCCTAAAGGGAAGGAAACCCTAACCTAGAAAGACTCTTTAAATAGAGAAACAATATTGTATTCAGTCACGATCATTTAAGTCAATAAAAACTCTTTCTCTCTCTCTCTCTCTATATATATATATATATATCTTATCTCTACAAGCATTAAAAAGAAATCTGTGAAGATCTCTTAAGAACGATCAGTTTATTCTCTATTATTTTGATTACTTTATCTGAACTATTAATCTCAAAATCTCTTTATTATCACGGCATTAACTCTAGGATCCTTATTAGCTCACCTTTCATACTGCTTAGTGAGGTATTACTGAAATTTAATATTCTATTGGCATACATTATTTTCTGTACACTAACCTTCTTTGCTGAGAAATAAAGCCATTAAAAACTCAATATTCCCTTACAATTAGGGTGGTGCGATTTTTGAGACGCATCAATATATATGATGGGGCGAAATCCCGCTCGTATCTCTACTGTACACGTGTTGCAATCCATGGAACCCTTCAGCGCCATAAGGAACTCTCGGACTAGACGGTCGGAGAGAATAGGCTTGAAAGACAACCTTCTTCATCTCAGGGGATCCCTCGCGAGACTCCCTCGATGCAAGGAAGCTCAGCATCAAGGGCACGTCCCTATAGAATATTGACCCTCGATGTAGTTACGCTCGACGGGTCACCGTTCCTGCTCCCTCACATAACGGAAGTGAACTCTGAGCGTCATCGCGCTCGGCGGGCCATAGGAAATTTCATCTCCGCTCGAGGGAATAATCCCTTAACTGCCGCTGACACCACTGATGCGTATAACCGCCTATGGGTAGGCCTGACACACCCATGTCGCTCTCATGCTCTCACACTCTGCCACATGTCTAGGGCAACATTCATTTAGGACCACATAGGTAATTTTACTAAGTACCCCTTACCCTCAACCTATAAATAGGAGGAATATACACACATTTCTCAAGCTTTTCTTCTTCAGCAAGACACACATACACTCACTGAACTGGAAACTCCATTGTTGTATATTCAAGCTCAACAGCTTCACCTTCCCCCCTTTCCACTGCATTCTTGGGTGTTACCCTAGCTGGTAGAATCTATGCTCAATAGGGAACCCAATTCCTTAGGCTCTAGCCGGTTTACTCGTTACGACCCACCACCTGACCAAATTTTTGCGGGTTTCAAAATTTTAAATTATTAAAAAAATTAAAATTAAAAAACCGACAGATTACAAACGGCTCGGTTCGGTTTGGGCAGGTGGTGCAGATTTATGTTCACCCCTAATCTGATTTAAGAATCTGAATCTTATGTTTGAACTGTGTTTGACCATGTTAAAAAACTTAACATAGGTTTCATAAACTTCAGATTTGTGTTTCAGAAAGTAAACCTAAGTCATTCGAGTGTAGTCATCAATAAATAGCACAAAATATTGAAATCGCTTATGACTAGTAACAGGAGCTGGACCCCAAATATTAGAATGAACCAAGAAAAAAATTGTTTGAACCCGAGTATTTGTGGGTTTAAAAGTAGTTCTATGACTCTTAGCTACTAAGCATGTTTCACAAGAAAGATTAACATGTGTATCATTCTGAAACAAGGTAGAAAATAACAGATGGAGATACTTAATAGAAGGGTGTCCAAGACGACGATGTCAGAGCCAAATTTGTGTGTCTCGGGTGCCTTTGGTTAGTAAAGCTTTAGACGGGATATCCACCTCATCAATGTAGTAAAATCCATCGCGAATGTCATGTATAAGACAGAAATGAGGATATATCAGAACCGTACAGTTAAACTCATTTGTCAGGTGACTAACAGATAAAAGCTTGCAAGATAATGAAGGCACATAGAGGCAATTTTTCAGTTTTATCTTTGGTTTAAGAGAAATTCCCCCTTTTTTTCGACCTCAATTTGGGTCCCATTAGCTGTTTAGATATAGGCTTTTTTTCGAGACAATAGGTTCATGGATATCCAAATGATTAAATGTCATGGTGTTTGTTGCACTACAATCAATTATCCATTGTGAAATTCTTTGAGTGTGGAGGGCCTATTTGTCAGAAACTTTGTAATCTAGGGTACAAGTATAGTTTTGACTTTTATGGGGTTTTATGCTAATAAGGGAGAATTAAATGGGTTAAAATAGAAAGGGATAAAGTCCCCAAACCCATTATCTCTGTCGTTGTCCCTCATTTTAGGCCCTCCATTGGTTCTGGCGATGGCGGCGTTGGCTCGCCGGATTCTGCCCAATGCCGTCCCTGTGTCTTTGCTGACGATGTCTGCGGTGATGGCTTCTATTTGTTGTTTATCTCCTCCCACCGTTTCTGTGTTGTTGTCAACAAATGAGGCGTTAGCTCGCCTATTACCGCCACCTGATTCGCCGTTCCGGTGAGGGACTTTTGGTTTCTCGACCACCAATCGAAATATCCCATGATCTCGAAGCATTCTTCTGTGGAGTGTTTAGGCTTTTCCCAGTGCCCGCACACAATCTTCTCCCGTTCATCGCTCAATGATGGCAGTTGGTCGGCGTCTTCAGAACGTCCGACAAAGTCTGAGCGTACTAGTTTTTCAGTCCGTCCCAGTTTATCTCTTCTTGCAATAAGGCCGGATCCGATGCCATGGGGGTTGGAGTCGCCGTCGCCACCGGCCACTGCTTTCATAATTTAGAGGCATGCGGCCTCTCTTCTAATGGTGGCGTAGGCTGATTTCGGTGATGTCTTATTATCTTATTTCAAAAGGTCTCTTCTGATGTGATCGAATTTCTCATCAATCCTTGTAAGAAATTGGTAAAGCCGCTGCTCTTGGAAGATTTAGTTGAAGGTGGTGATGTCCTCAGGGTAATTTATTGGGTTGAGTTGTTTCCGATCGATAGCTGTCCATATCGATTGGAATTTATTCCAAAAATCTTCTTAACTATCTTGTCAATGCCTCTGCGTGTTTGCTCGTCGATGGAGATCGAAGAGTTGCAATGGATCCGAGCCACTTCCATACGTGGTAGCAAAGCTATCCCAAAGAGCCTTCGTCGTTAGATAGTGTAAGATATTATTCACTAGATTTACTTCAATATTTTGTATAATCCATGTGAATACATTTTGATCTATTTGTTCCCATTGGTCGAATGTCGAGCCCGTTTCGCTTGGAGCTGAGGGAATTCCGGTCAGATGTGAGTGGCATCCCCTTCCCCTAATCGCCATCTTCATCAGTCTTGTCCATACGGGATAGTTGTCGTTGTTCAACTTGAAACCAATCGACAAGTTATCGAAATTGGACAGGTTTGTTTGAGGTTGGGTATTGTTTTTCAGTAGGTTTGCAATTTGGATTGAAAGGTCTGTTTCGGTTTTGATTTCTGGTTCTTTTGCCATGGTTTTGTTTTTTGGCAGTGTTATTCTCTTGGTTTTAGGCTGATTTGGTTTGGAAAAAGTTTGAAGACGATGATGTTTCTTCGTTGAGTCTCAAGGATCGAGACTCTTCTCTTGATATCATGTTTAATTGTAAAGGTTAAGAATTGTATTCATTTATATGAAATTGACTACAGAGTACCCTAGTTAAATAGCTAAAGTTCCCTAATAATCAAGGAAAGATAATAGTTATCTTAGGAAACAATATCAATTCCGAGATTTATGCAAATCTTTCTAACACTAAATAACTAGCTTATGCCCCATGCGATACACGGTATTAGTCTATGATATAATTTTAATATTTGTATGATTTTAATAAATTAAAATAATTTTAAAATGAATAGTTAAATGATATAGAATGAAAATAAATAAATTACTATTAAAATCAAATTTTATTACTCTAATATACTTAATTATAAATTGTATATTAAGTTAAGTGTTTTCTTATTGTAAATAGTAAATAAATAAAACTCATGTAAATATCATAGTCTAATTAGATAGGTTTAAATATGTGGAAAATTAAAAAAATAAATAATTTAGATATTAAAATAGTATATATATATTAAAATTCTAGCATCTCATCATGTGCTATATACATATTTATTAAAAATATTATTATATTTTTTAATACATGAATAATGACTTTTGTATAATATTTTTCATAAAGTAATAAATATTAAATTGGCGACTAACTATACTAAAAATTCAATTTAGTTGGTATTAACTAATAAATGAATATCTTCTTTTCAAAACATCCTATGAATTCGAATAATGATAGAGATATCTTAAAATTATGACATAATCAAAAAGAAAAAGAAAAAGACATGTAGTTGTTGAAACTCTAAAATGAAGATTTTGAAAGAAAGTCGCACACAATTATAGTCGTTGAAACTCTAACAAATTATTTAAATATAATAAAAATATATGAATAAATTCTTAAAAAATCAAAACTCAACTAAAATAAATGAACCTTGATTAATAAAATAAAGATAAAAATAAATCATGACAAATATTATAAAGTATTTTATAAAATTTCAATTATGAAATTTTAATAAATTATTTAGATCTAATAAAAAATTACAAATTAAAATTCTCTAAAACTCAAAATTCAAGTAAATAAATTAAGATTGAAATAATAAAAATAGAAAAAAAAGTTATATTACTAATAAATTTGGTTGGCTAAGAAATGATAAAATTGATCTTAGAACCAAAAGTTTAAGTTTATTTGAAAATAAAATATAAGCAATCAACTTAATAATTTGCAGAAATAATAAAAAAATATAATTATTAGAATCAATCAAATTCAAACCATCCGATTTAACATAAAAATTTGAAGAAATAATAAAAAATTTTAAAAATAAAATATAAATATAAAAAAAAGATTAGTAGAAACATCTTGGTAAAGACGAAAGATCACATCAGTAATTTATAACGGAGTTATATAAATAATTTAGGAAAAATAATTTATATTTAAAGCAAAATAACTATTTACCATTTAAAAAAATAAAATTTGAAAATTAGAATTTTGATTAGAATTAAAAAACCCGAAGTTATTGAGTTTTAATGTCTTAAAGAATAAAAAACTCAAAATTGAATTTACATATTTAAATAAAAATTGAGAAAACCTAAATTCAAATAGACTTAAATAATTAAAATAGACATTATTCTCATTAGTAATATTTATTTTCATAATAAAATAATTTACAAAATAAAGATTTTTATCTTAATTTTTTTATCAATTTCTTTAACACTAATTAATAGTAGTATTAAATATTACCATAATTTAGAGGTGGATGTCTTAATATATAAAAGTTATCAATTCAATCTTTCTTAACTTAAATCTCAGACAAAAATTCATACATAGAAAATATATGATAACTATTACAAAAAATAATTATTTTTCTTAGTTACTATTTATTTTTATGATAAAATAATATATAAAACAAAGATCAACCAATCATATTTTTTATATTTAATTAAAAATTCAAAAAATCATGATTCCACATCATCAAAACGCACATAAATTAAAAAGTCAAACTTGGTTTTCAAATATATAATAGTATAGATTCTGCTAACAATAAGATCTCAGAAAATCTCACAAAATTGTAGCACCGTCTCCCTTGCTTTCATCGCTATTCTTAGCCTTAGAATTTCCTTTAAAATCAATGTTCCAAATTGCACTCCCATTAAAATCCACGATGCCGTTTTGAGTAAGTTGTAATCCCCTTCTACGGCCAAGATTAGAGTTGATCGAACAGTTCTCCTTTTTCTCCAATTCTCAAGCTAATAAATTAAACTGATATAACAGTTGATTCATGAAATAATCTTTCCAAAGCAATTGAGGCGTACAAAATGTGAAGGTTTCGATCAATAGAGTTTGATGACGAATGAAGTGTGTCAAATTTTGCAATCGAGACCTAACCTGTCAAAAGGTTAAGGCTGAACTTTTGAGAACAAACGGCTCTTAAGTTAAATATTTTTCTTTTCAGAAAATTTTGGAAGGAAATAGTGATAATGCCGAAAATTAGTAAATTGCGTGTGGCATGTCAACAGAGTACACAATTTCATCAAAAGTGGAAATGGTGTGCGGCGGATTCGAGCTCATCAACGACACTTGGAATACGTCCCGGAGAAGATGCGCAAGAAAAAGAAGATTTCTGGAAAATTGATTGTTCTTCGGAACGTGCATGATGAGTCCTCCTCGGATGGAACGCGCATGATCAGAAATTCGTATGCAGGCGATCCAAGATTATCATTATTAGTTATGTTCATCATGCATGCATTAGTTTTCTTTTCTTTTATGGTGAATTAATTTGAACGAGGAATAATAATAATAATAATAATAATAATAATAATAATAATAATAATGAAAAATTACATCTAACTATCCTATATTTAGGTCTAATTACAACGTAGTCCATTATTGTTTATAAATTACATTTTAGTCCCTAACTTTTGTTAATATTTGTAATTAGGTCTAATTTTTGTAAATTTTTAGGGGTGATTTTGCATTTTTGATCATATATTAGATGCAACACTCATAAAAGCATTAGGGACATACATGTACTTTTACAAATTTCCTTAATGGATTTCGTGAAAACAAGAAATATAGGGACTATATTGTAATATTCAAAAGAATGTGGACCAACTTGTGATTAGGCCTAAATACAAAGTAGTTGAACGTAATTTTCCCATGAATCTATGACTCTTAGTATCTTATTCTAAAAGTAATAAACTTCCTCTTGAGAAGTTTTTCATTCAAAATTTGTGAAATCTTATAATCTCCTAGGCATTTTACAAGATTTTATTTTTCGGTACATTGGGTCAGAGATACAAAGTTCCAATTTCACGGACAAAAATAGCATTTGGTCAATAAGTAATGACTTACTAATTTGATAGAAACAAATTCAAAGAGTGTTAATTTGGTGGCTAAGTTTTTTTTGAAGAACTCAATACACTTCATAAGATATTTTAGGAGCTTACAAGATGTTTTGAGTACTTGGATAAAATAAGATATTGTGTTCACAAAATGTTTGTAACGATAATTATCTATCTATTCTTTCTATTCTATTCTTTCTATATTATAAAAGAGCCAGTTGTTTCTTACAAAATACAAATCGCCTAAATTACCTTCACAATAATTAAATCAACAATTTTAGTCAAGGATAATTATGTAAATATATGTTGTAAACTATTAATTTAAATATACTTTAAAAATACTTATTGACTTAAAATAGGACTCTTAGTAGAATATAATTATAATTTATTTAATTAAAAAAAGATATATAATTGTACAAGGATTATTATAATATTAATTTTTTTTTTTTGGGGAACGGGAGTTGTTTCTACAAAATACGGATCGCCTAAATTACCCTCATAATAATTATATCAACAATTTTTAATCAAGGATAATTATGTAAATATATGTTATAAACTATTAATTTAAATATACTTTAAAAATACTTATTGACTTAAAATA
>JBBMKE010404930.1:0-12111 GCA_037834125.1 Lippia alba | reverse complement strand
TTAGGTGCAAAAGTCTCTAATTAATTCCTATAAGTTCTATTCAATCCCTATTTCACATTTCATACAAAGTTTACATATTATAAAACTAGATAGATCATATATTAGCATTCAACGAATTTCGTTAAACCCATGAAGTTACTTATTAAATTCAAATAAATCATTTAACCATTCAAGGTTCATTCAACTCCTAATTCGCAAAAAATATTCAAATTCAACTTAGGCGATTAAACTATAATTAAGAAAGTTGCAAATTTAAATCAATCAAGACATAAGAGATTTATTTTCATGTAATAACAATTATCTTATTTATTTATCTCATGCTAAGGGTTAATTAATTCAATTCATACATATACAATTTTACATTTTTCTAAAATTACACAAACATCCCTTTGCACAAGAATTATATTAAACCTAGTGATATAAGACGAAATATTTATCATCAACAATCATGGATTTATGCTTTCATAATTTAGTATCATATTTTCAATCACCATACAATGCATATTTATTGATTCATGAAACATATAAGAAAGAACTACAATTTAAAACGATAAAAAACTAATACAATTTTGGCACAACGGGCTCAATTTACAATTCACAATGTTCATACATTGCACATTTCATTCTATACATGATTTCATAGACATTGGAGTGCATATCGATCAATAATTCAAGCAAATTCATTGTAGCGCCTGGCGCGTGACACCACATCCCCCCGCACTAGGACCGACCTGCATATGAAATGGACAATCCATACACGAGCCAAATCACGGCAGACGACGACTCTACACACATGCTAAGCTAGGTGGGCTAACCCTTGAACCAATTAATACGAGAATCAGAGTATAAAGTAAACCATGAATGTAGAAGCCACCAAATATACATCATGTAGAAATGAGCCACGAGCTCTACAAAAGTACAGCAAGTATCATGGCCTTCACAGCCTCATATACAATTAAAAAGTGCCACTCGCATTCAATTCATAAATACAAAAAGTAAATAAATATGAGTGTGAGCAAGACCGACATGCTAGAAACGAATACAAGACTCAAAGACTCGAATTCCCGCCTAGCACCTCACACCTGCAAGAAAACTAAAAACCAAATGGGTTCAGTCTAAAAGAGACTGGTAGGTATGAAAACAGGGCATACGTAATACGGTATTTAAACATTCACATGCAAGTTATAATCCCCAGTGAGATTTTCGAAATAATTTTCCCAAGAGGGTGAAAGAGAGAAATGAACACAAGGGATTATAACACTCATTTTCATTAGGTCACTAAAGGCCCGATGAGGGGGCGTGCATTAGTCTCCATCCAACACCTCGTGTAAACCATTAACATTTATTCGTTCATTCTTATCATACATTCTTTCTTTCGTGCACATTCATAGCATTTACCCTTCTTCCTCCGATTTGGTGGTCGGGTTTGCAAGGCCCGACCACCCATGCATTGACCAAAAGGGGTACATGAATCTCCAAATGGCACTCAGCATCCATTCCCCGCTATCTCCAACGAGGTTTAGTTATGCCGTTCATTGCTGGGACTAGTGTGAGGGATCACCGTCGGCCCTTGCTTTCCCGGATAGCCACTCACACTAAGCCTCTGGGCCCCATTCTGTGCATTCGTTCCATTCTCGCCAAAACATTGGTAGGGTTAAAAAAATAAGGGCTTTACGTTCGAAATTATTTACTCTAGAAAAATGACTCTAAATACGTAATATAATAATTTTGGTTCAAAACATTTTACATTGGGGCATATTTAGGTCATTTAACTAATAGTAGAGAAACCCACCTTGGAAGACAAAAAGAGAAGGACACAAGCCTCACGGTCCGGCCTCATCTCCAAAAGAATCCGAATCTGTGCAAGAAAAGTGGTGTGAGACTCAATATGACCAAATAAGATGCTCGGCAATGTTATCATATGATATGAGATGCATGAGAGATCAAATCAATGTCAATGAGATGCATTCAAGTTCAATCATTCTTTCGTTCTTTGAAACTTTCGTAATCATTTGAATTCATAACTTTCACATATCATTTCAAATCAAGTCAAATTTCTTTAATAACATGCATAACACATAATTCAATTTGTATATAAGTCATAAGTATCACAAAGATAGGAAATAACAAGCATTTATGGTTCACTACCCATGAATCAAAGTGTTCATGCGAATAAAAGTGTAATGAAAGCATGCGGACTCCTATTTTGCACATAACAAGTCAAACGAATCCATAAGTTTCACAAAATGAGCATGCTACATCATAAATAGTCAATTAATCAAGCATACTAATCAAATAATTCACATACGAAAGTAGAAGAAGTGAAAGGAACGCACACTACTAGAACTGTCCAATAGCAATTAAAATTTAGCAACGGAAATTATTCGTAGCTATTTAGCAATGAAAATAGCAACGAGTAACAAATTCGTGGCAAAACACTCTAGCAACGGAATTTTCATTGCTAAATTTGTTGCTATATATGGAAAAAAATAGTGACAAATTTTTGGTTGCTAAATTTAAATAATATAATATAATAAATAAATAAATATAACAACGAAATTTTTATTGCTATTTTAATAAAAAATAAATAATTAATAAAAATATTTAGCGATAGAAATTTTCATTGCTATGAATAATCGATTAAAAAATATAGTAAAATATTTATATTTTAGCAACGAAAAATCCGTAGCTATTGAAATAAAAAATTAATAAAAAATACATAATAAAATATATTAGCAACGAAAAATTCATTGCTATAAATATATAATTTAAAAAATTAATAAAATAATTATAATTTAGCAACGAATTTTTCGTTGCTAAGTGGAATAAAAAAGAAATAAACAAAATAAATAATAAAAAATATTAGCAATGAAAAATTTGTTGCTATAAGTATATAATTTAAAAAATTAATAAAATATTTATAATTTAGCAAAGAATTTTTCGTTGCTATATGAAATAAAAAATTAGTAAAAATAAATAAATAATACAAAAATATTAGCACCGAAAAATTCGTTGCTATAAATAGTTGATTCAAAATTAATAAAATATTTATAATTTAACAACGAAACTTTTGTTGCTACTTAGATTGTAATATTTTTGTATTGATAAAAAAAATTGATTAAAATATCTTCATTATATAGTTTAACATACATATAAATATAATTGTGCATACACACATCAATATACATATGAATGTTAAATCATTATTATGATATAACCGCTATATATTGGCTTTATTATAATGCATGAATATGATCAAATGTGTATGTATTAAATTATAATATAAAGTTAATATTGCATAATATAACCTATAATATGTGTAAAACTCTTTCATATTTTTGTGGAATATGGTAAAAAACCTATCATATTTTTATTTGATACAAAATTGGATTAAAATAATATTATTTTGAACTTTATTTTAATTTTTAATTTGTCATATTATACTCTTATAAACCAGTTAACTAACTATAAAATTGAATTATTTATAGTCATATTAATTAAGTAGATTTACAAGTCCAAGTTAAATTCCTAATAAATTGAAAATGTCATATGAAAAATTTTAATGCAGACCCAACTCGACTTACTCAGACTAATAATAAAGCAAATCTATCACAAATTCCTATTAAATTTTGTTATTTTTCTTAAAATTAATGCTAATTATAAGTTATAGTATACAATATAAATCACTAAAATATGTCATATTAGTTTCGTAGGATGATATATTATACTTAAAGTACATACATTATAATTTAAACACATAAGTGTATATTATTAACAATGCGTAATAAAATTATTTACGGATATATATGATTTATATATTTAATATAAAATTATATTTGAAAAATAATTATATTTAATAAAATAAGTACTTAACAAAATTAAGGTATGAATATGGTATTGTTGTTATATATGTAAAAATACCTAAATATAATAACAATGAAGCTAGCTTAGTTGGTTGGGAGCTTAACCTTCTAATCTTGGTGACCCAGGTGCGAGTCCTATTTTGCGCGAATTATTCCAAATTAATAATGAGCCACCTTGGCTAGCTCGATCGAGTAGGGTTGGTGCAGCCGTTGTGGGTGATCGAACTGCTTGGGTTTGGGGGTGGGCGCCCCACAAATAAATTTTTAATTCATTAATTTGAACTTTAACTTTTTGCAACGAAAATTCCGTTGCAAAAAAGAAAAAAATTAATTAATTATCGTTTGGCTTGCAACGGAAAATCCGTTGCTAAATCTGTTACTAAAATATTCGTTGCTAAATCTGTTGTTAATTTTTGTGGGTAGTAATTCGTTGCTAAATTTGTTGTTATAAATTAGTTGCTAATTTCGTTGCTAATATCCGTTGGTAAATTCGTTGCTATAGATTAGCCACGAGGGTTATAGCAACGAAAAATTTTCGTTGCTAAATCCATTGCTAAAGTCTAATCCATTGCTAATTAGGCCAAAATTTGTTGCTAAATCCGTTGTTATTTTTATTATTTTACTATTACAAAAGATTAATATTCTAATTCTTTTTTACGAAGAATATCATAAAGAAAATTATCCATTTAGTATACCAACTCAGTCAATTTAGCGTATTCTTTTGGTATATTTCATTTTTCATCAACATAATAGGATCATATAAGTTCAAGCGTGTAACTTCTTTTCATTTCTTTTTTCAATCAATTTAATAAAAAATCTATTATTCAATATTTGAACACTTGAAATACATCTTTTTATCTGGATTTCTTTTCTTTCTTTCTTTTTTTCTTTTTCTTTTTTTTTTTTGCGATTACTGAATATTTATTTTGATGAATTTAAATCATTTAAGTTTTTTTTCTACATTAGTTCGAATTGGGAATAAGTCATTGATACTTGCTAGTTTGAATCTTGTCAAATATCTAGTGGTTGACTTGATTGTCGTGGCATAGAACTTAGCTGCTAGCTCGATTGTCGTAGTTGGGATGAGGTCCAAAACGTCTTCGGATGAGACATTTATTAATTTAGTCATTTCAAAAAACACTGGGGGTTGGGGGTTGTTAACTCTTTAAACAATATGTAACTAACACCACACCATATGAAAACTTTACCCTCAAAAGGACAATCAAATTATAATCATAATTACCTTATATGCACCACCGATAAAACGAGAAAAATGCAATTTTGGTATAATAACTAACCCCAATTCGTACTTTTGGTACAAATTTTTTTTCCGGTGAAAAAACTATCCCTTAAGTAAAAAAAATTAGATATTTATGCATGTTTTCACCGAAAATCTCCATTTGGCGCCGGAAAATGCCACATATGTTTCAAGTTGTGTTTACGTGTAAAGTATTTAATATGTGTACAAAATTAAAATGCCACAAAAATTATTCCCATTTATGTGGCTTTTTCAAAGGAAAAAAAAATCTAAAATAGTGGCTAATAGGATTAAAACTAGGAGGGAATATATTCCTCCGAAATCTATATTAATTAATAATATGTTTTCTCTTCAACAAAAAATGTCTGATATTTCCCTTTATCAAGACTAAATATTTCAAGGAAATTTGTAAAAATTGTCATGTAATTTATATCTTTTTAAATTTCAATTTTTTTCAATTTTATTTTATAATTTAAAATTTTTGTAATTTTAGTCCGATTTCAACCCAAAATAAAAAATTTGTTAACGTGGCTCGATTTCGGGCCAAATAAAAAAAATTATATATATACATTAAAAAAATTAGAAAAGTAAATATAATTCTACAAAAAATATAAAATAAAAATATAATTTATATATCTCCCTTTCTCATTCCCTCCGGCCATCTTCATCCCCTCTGGAAACCTTTTCCGATCTCAAACCTCAACCACCATCCTCCATGTAACACCCTACACGTCAGAGCGCCACATCCCCAGCACCACGTGTCCAATTCACATATGAAATTGATTTCTGTAGCGCCCGAGCGTGGGCCACCATATCCCCCGCACCAAGACCAAACTCATATACAATTATAGACCGTACACAAGTCCAATCTCAGCGAACGGAAGACACAAGACAAGAAAGAAAACCCTGGCTAGGCGGGACTAACCCTGTACCAATAATTCAGAAATAAAAGCGGAAGCAAGAATACCATACAACCAGGAAAGAATTTACATCAATGTACAAGCCAGGAATATAATCAGAAGCAAGTATCCGAGTATCCAAAATAAGTACAATACCCAAAATATAATAGAGTGTGTGATATAGGATGTGTGATCCTAGCTAGACACGAAAATACAAAAGCTAGAAATGCAATTCCCGTCTAGCTATGCCACGAGAACCTGAGGGACAAAAAAGGGAGGGGGTCAGTCTCTACAAGATTGAGTGAATGGCATAAATAGAATATAGAAAGCGGTAAATTCATGCAAGTCATAATTCCATTCAAAATTTTCAAGAAAAGAAGTAAACCGGGCTTCAATGAATGGCGAGTGAGCTCTCTCTATAACTCCAGCTTGTGTACAAGATCTTATTAAGTGAGCATGCATAAATTAGGTTTCACTTGTTAAGCAGTCAAATCAGTGCTCAGTTGCTCCTCACGCCGGTTGGTGGTTTGGGTAGCTAGTCCTCCCACCCAGGACAGAATAGACAGTGGGTACATGAATCCCAAAGTCCAGAATCCCATCGGTTCACCAAACCTCCTGGTGAACGTCCGGGTTGCTCTAAGTTTGGTTGGGACTAATGCAAGAGATGGTCGTCGGCCCTTGCCTTCCCGGTTCTCTCAATACATCAGCCCCTGGGCCCCAGGAATTATAGTGTATCTCACCAAAACAGGTCAGGAAGCAGGAAACATGGATATTTTGGAAAACGTTTGAGTTTTGAAAACTAAATATATATAAAATATAGTTTTTGGCCAAAACATCACATAATTAGGTTCTTGGGATTTTATTAATATATCCTAACAATTCCTCACCTGAACCGGTACCAAAACAAGAATAAGAACGCCTCGTACCCTAATCGTGTGGCTCAAAGATCTCTTGAGAATCCTCTGGACAGGAAAATACAAGACACGTGTGAGCCACGACTCAATATGTACCAAGTTTGATGCACAACAATGAATAAAATGCATATGGCATGCATATGGTATCACATTATGCCAAATAAATGCTCAAATGCTCAAGAATTAAACCACATCAGCTTGAAATAATTCAAAGTTAATAAATAAGAGCAAATTAGCAAAAAAACGCATGCGAGAAAGGGAATTAAACAAACGAACGCAAAGAATCACTCAAAGGGGTCCAAGGAAGGGGTAGAAACAGAAAACACGAAGAAAGCACGCAAAACGAAGAAAATAAAAAAACGGACATTAGCTTTTGAAATGCCCGTTTCCAGTTTGAACTGGAAATGGAAAAGGGCGTTTCACTAGCCGTTGGGCAGAAAAACCAAAGCGAAACGGGCGTTTCCAGTTTTAACTGGAAACCTAAACGCCCGTTTCAAACCCGTCAATAAGAAACAGACCCCTTCCAAACGGGCGTTTCCAGTTTGAACTGAAAACCCAAACGCCCGTTTGGGAAGCCCTGGGCACGAAAAATAGGGGAAAAATAGGGGAAAGCCACGGGAACAACCCAAAAACACCAAAAACCACTAAACCAACACTCCACAAGTATCAAAACTAATCAAGCCACAACATATAAACTTAAGTACACAAATAGGCAACATGAAACACCACAAAGCATGCTAGAATCCAATCCAATTAACATGAAAACCCCATAAATTATCATATATACACTTATGCATCCAAGTCCAACAAAGAACCACCAAGAATGCATATAATCAATCATTAACAAGCCAACAAACTCTACAAAGCTCAACAAATTTATCACTCAAGCTCAAGATCAACAAATGTATTAAATTCTCACAAACCCCATATGAACTCACCTTGTATGCAAATGAAATGGAGAAGAGAGAAAGGAAGAGGATGTCTACGCTTGATTCTTGCGATGATATGAGTTGAATTCACTTGGCTCCTTGGTTTTTGGATTGCTTGATCAAAAATAGAGGGAAGGGTTTGGGGTTTGCTCTTGAAATTAAAGTGAAGAAGAATGAAGGAGAGTGTGTGTGTTTGAGTGTGTATGTAACGGTGTGAGTGTGTGTGTAAGAGTGGGAATTTGCAAAAATGGTCCTCGAAAAATTTAAAATGATGCAAAGTGGTATGCAAGGTATGAAATGTTACAATTAGGTCATGAAATGGTAATGCACATAAATTCTGAAAATTACCAAATAAAAGTATATAATAATAAGTTAGGGAATACGCAAGAAATACGAGTAAAATACACAATGAGGAAATTAAATACGCAAGTAAGGTACAAAAAAGAATTAAATAAAATCCTAACTCTCAAAACCCTCACGCATGGCGCGCATACCTGTACGGACGAGAAGTTAGGGTGTCACAAGATTGCAATGATCTAGCACTAGATCGCTGCAAAGCTGTAAATCTTCAAAGTAATCAAACCAAAAGAAAAAAAAATAAAAAAATCAGATGAATAGAAGAAGTGAATAAGATTTCTTGATCTTAAAACACGATTGCATAACCGATTGTAGATGCATAACCGATTGTAGTTGAGAAATAAATACGATTACAGAACTGATTGTAGATGCAGAACCGATTGTAGTTGAGAAATATGTTGTAGTTGTAGAAAACGATTTCTACTCGACAGAGGTGGTTGCAGAAAACAATTCGGCTGCGACGATTGCAGAGATCGAACCGGAGGTGATGGAGGCCGGCGGCGAGAGAAGGTGACAAGAAGAGAAGACAAACCAGCAGCGATGATTGCAGAGAACGAATCGAAGGCGATGGAGGCGGACGATGAGAGAAGGTGAAAAGGAGAGAGGAGAAATCAGCGTAGAGAAAGAGAGAAAGAGAGAATGAGAGAATACATAGAGAGAATGTGAGAAGTACATCTAGATCTAAAATTTGAATATTAGCGTGTTTATCGAGATAATATAGAAAAAAGAAAATAGAAAAAGAAATTAAGGAGTCCACACTAGATAATAGATAATAAAAAAAGAGAAAAGAAATTGAGAGTTATATCCCTAAAAAAATAGTTTGGTGTCCCTTGGGACCAAATTCCCTCCTCTAACTCTCTCAATCTTCTGTCCTATGATGCACGAGAATATTAGCATGTTTATCGAGATAATATAGAAAAAAGAAAATAGAAAAAGAAATTAAGGAGTCCACGCTAGATAATAGAGAATAAAAAAAAGAGAAAAGAAATTGAGAGTTATATCCCTAAAAAAAGAGTTTGGCGTCCCATGGGACAAAATTCCCGCCTCTAACTCTCTCAATCTTCTGTCCTATGATGCACGGACACGGACACGGCTACATGAATACGACGCTAACATGGACACAACGATACGAATTCTGTCAAAATTTTAGGACGTAACACAGTTCCGATATAGCTATATTATATTTATATAATATATATAATGTGACGCTCGAGCGTGGGCCATCCACATCCTTTGCACCTAGACCAAAACTCACATATGAAATGGAAGTCCATGCATGAGCCCATGTCTAAGCGAACGGAGACCTAAACGCACACGCAAGGCTAAGCGGGGCTAAGACCTGTGCAGAGCGCGCAAAAATAAAGAATACAAAATACGAAAGCAACAAATAGGATCCATGCATTCACCAAATTAACATAATTTACAGACGATGGCTATAAGCCCAAATATTTACATCAAGTATTCAAATCTCCAAAATATACATGCTTAAACATTACACATAATCTAAAAGTATCAAAAGTAAGACATATAAATGCAACTCGACCTAAGATAAGAAGTACAACAAGACTCGACGCACTTCCCTGCCTAGCTCGAGAACCTGCAACTAAAGAGTGAAGGAAAGGGATCAGTCTAATGGCTCGACTGAGTGAGGGGGCTAAACGAACACCAACACCATAAATACGTATAAAGCATAACAAGTATTCAAAGAGGCCAATCATGAACCGAGTTAGGGTTTTGCATACTAAACCATTTCAAAAAAATACATATTATACATAAAGTAATCCCAACTCGTTTCATAACCACCATAACAAAGATACAAAATTCTGGCGAGAACGGACATCCCCAACTTCATATATTCAAAGCATAAAACATAATTCATAATTCAAACCATCCTCAACTTCTTGGTGTTTGGGAGTGAAACCCTATCCACCCTTATGGATTCATATACATATGGGGTAGCTAACCCACGATATGCCTTCCCCGGTTATTCACGGAGGGCTCAAGGTAATACGCCTTACAACCGCACGTTATACCTCAAATGGAAAGTGCACAGGGGTCATAACCGACGACCCCGATGGTCATCCCGGGTCTCCCTTACCCACAATGCTAGGGCCCAAATTCATATAAACATACCATAATCTCATCTTTCAGGGCATACTCGCAAGAAACATAAGAAACGTACAAGGGGAATCAAAACCAAAGCTCATATTAGCCCATATTTATACCATTTTCATAAATTTCGAAGGGGTTCACAAGGTAATAATCATAACTTAAACACTGACATTTACATATAAGTATAATAACACATGCGGGTTTCGAAATCAATCACATTAAGGCCATAAGTTTCAACTATACAAATCCTAACCCTCACCTTAGCAAAAAGAGAGTGGGAATCGGAACGAAGTGAGCAAAGACAACCTAAACCTCAGACTCCTTAACGTCCCGAAGAGGGTCTAAAATAAAGAAACATAACACCCGAGACTTAGACTCAATCATGAACCAAAAAGACGCTCGACAATGCTCATGAATGCAACGAATGCATATGAAGTGTATAAACGTACCATAAAAGGCATAATGAACCATATCTCAAATAAAGGGATTCAAAATCATACCAAATTTCAACACATTCAAGGGTACACATATAAAAACATGTTAAGAAGCTTAGAAGTCATAATGGGGGTGGGAGATATGCATACAAGCCACGAGAAGCGAAGAAACGACAAAAGAAAATGGCCGATGACACTTTAGGGTTCCCGCGGCCATGGATTTTTAAAGCACCATATAACACTCAAATGATCAAGCCATAACACCAAGCTAAGACCAAATCTCTAGTCATAAATCATCTAGTATGAACATATAACACTCAAATGAAGTCATAAATCAAGTTCCCATGCTTTCTCCCACAAACCCATCAAAGCCATTAATGCTATCAACCTCCCCAATAAACCACCAATCATAGGAGCCACAAATAATCAAGGAAAAAGCATCAAACACCTCCATAAATGCACAAGAATCCATCAAAAGTCATAGAAGTGCAAAAACCCAACATAACACCCAAACTCTTACTATTCATGCTCATATCAAACCACATACTTCCCAACAATTAATCCATCAAATATTAACATAAATGAGGTCACAATATTAAGAGGAATCCAAAAATACCCTTATTTTGATGAGGGAATGAAAGACAGTAGGGTTCTTGAGCTTGGAGGTGAGCAAAAATGGAGGTTTGGAACTTGGGGATTCTTCTCCATTCCTTCTTTCTTGGCTGCTACATTTTTAAGTGAGGGAGAGAGAGAGTTGCTGATTTTGGTGAGAAAAGGGAAGAGAAAAGTCCACAAAAGCATGGCTAGGGGTCCCACTAGGTCATTAGGTGCGTTTTAGGTACGTGAGTCGAAATTCGGGTATTTGGGGGTCGAAATGAGGTCGAAAAATTATGGGGCTAGTCCCATTGAATCCAATTAGTCGAATCGAACTCAATGAAGGTGTCGGAACTCGAATCCAATTCCCTAGCTCAAGATACGAATTAGGGACTCAAAAGGCCATAATTACCAAATGGCCCCAAAATATTCAAAAAGTGATTAATTGAGTCCAAACTAATTACACAAAGTCCCAAACCAAGTTAAAATCATTCAAATAAGTTCAAGAGTCATATATTCACGTAAAGCATGTTAGGAATAGTGCCCTAGAAAGCCGATTGTAATATCCGCTTTGTACTTTTCGTTATTGTAATCACAGACAATCTTTGAATAAAATAACGAATTAAGGCAACACTTATTTATTGCTCTTGTTTGGGTTTGCGATTTACTTTAAATGTGCATGTATAAGAACTCCCCTAATCCTGATGACTTTAGGACTCTACCATTTAGGTGAAATGGTTCATAAGACGAG
>JBBMKE010404919.1:0-12112 GCA_037834125.1 Lippia alba | reverse complement strand
CAATGTTGACTTTAGCAAGTTCATGTAGTTGGATCATAGTCGGAATCTGTCCGTCACGTCGCAAACTAACCCACATACTTTTTTTATGGGATGCGAGGTATTGCATGTGACAGCACGTTTCTTCACACGTGCAGGTTTATACCACGTGTGAGTTTAAATATCGTTTTCATACTTAAATGTTGCATTTCATTCATAATTACTTGCTTATTTGATCTATTTGAATTCTTTGAATTAATTGAATTATTTGTTTAATCGCGTAACTTGAATTTCGTGAATTTGATTGCTAAGTATGTTTAAGTGACTTGTATGCGTTCTGGGATTTTCTGTATGATTTATATTGGTTTTGTGCCTTCATGTGCTTAGTTTTGGACTCAAATGTTAAGTTTTGCATGTTTAGGGGGTCATTTGGTAATTATGACCTATTTGAGTCCTTAGGTCGTTTCTTGAGCTAGGAATCTCAAAAACGAGTTTCAACACCTTCGTTGTGTTCCATTTGGAAAATAGGATTCAACGAGACCAACCTCGTATTTTTATGACCTCATTTTGACCCTCGTATCAAGTCGTATTCACTCACGTACACAAATAAATCCTTGCGGGACCCGTGGACCAAGTCTTGTAGACTTTTTCTTTCCCTTTTCTTCCTAATTGCTGAAAATCCCCCTCATTCTCTCCCTCCCTCTCATGATTTGCAGCCCCAAAAAGAAGAAAGAAAGCCAAGCTCTCCAAACCTCCATTTTTGTTGAATTCCAAAGCTCAAGAACCCCTCTTTGTGCATTTTCTTGAATAGGTAAGCATATATTCTTGTTCCTTGCATCCATGAGACCTAATTTATGTCTTCATATCATGATTTTCATGGTGGGAATTATGGGATTGAATATGAAGGGTTTTGAAGGGTTTTCATGGCACATATTGGTATGATGCATTTCTATGCTTCTTGTTGCATTTATTTGAGTATTTGGGAGATATGTATGAGCTTTCTTGAGTTATTTATGGCATTGATGGCTTGGTAGTTGGGTTGGAGACTTGGTGCATTTATGAAGAATGTGGGTTTGTGGAGAATTGCTTGAGTTCTTGATTTATGGCTTCCATTGGTGCTTGTATGTGTATACATGAATGTCTTATGAAGGAAATTTGAGTTTTGGATTGAATATAGGCTTGATCAATTGAACCCTTTCCCCTAGATTGAGCTTTTGCATGTTTTTATGTGTGGGGAATGTGTATGAAGTACTTAGGTGCATTTTGTTTAAGTTTTGAATGTGTTGAGGCTATTTTGAAGCGAACCTTGTTGGTTGGGGCCTTATGTGCGCGTTCGTGTGTTTCGATCTACTAGTTGCATATGTTTCGAGTATGTTTTGATGCAATTGATTGTCCTATATGTTCTTGTATTTATTTGGATTGTTTTTGCTTGATTTATATTTTTTGATCTTGTGGTGTATATTTGGTGTTAAAGGTGTTGAGGTTTGGATCCCCTATTTCAAAAGCATTTTCTACCAAAATTTCGGATGCCAAACGCCCGTTTCGGCCTCTAGTGTATTTTGGAAACTGGCGTTTGGGTCTGCCAAATTTGAATTTTTCTGAGACGCAAACGGGCATTTGATGTTTCTACTATGTTTTGAAACACCCGTTTGGGAACCCGATTTTCTTCTAGTAGCTTTTGGAACGGGCATTTGGGCTCCCTTTGTATTTTCCAAACGCCCGTTTCAGCGGAGGATTTTTCTTCCAGACGTGTTTGAAACGCCCGTTTGGGATTTCTTTGTATTTTCCAAATGGCCGTTTCAAAGCTCTCGGGTTCCAGGTCTGGGCATCCAAACGGCCGTTTGCTTGTTGAACTAAGACATGAAACGGGCGCTTGGGAAGCTGCTGTAAGTTTTTGGAATTTTCAACTTTCGCGGATCGATTCCTTTGCGCTCGAAACACTTTTATATGCCTTTCTTGCATACCTATTTGTGTTTTCATGCTTCGTTGGTACATTTTGACTTGGTTACTCTTGAAGTGGTTTTGGTACCCCTTTTTATGGATTATTTGAATAAATATGGAAATTATGCATCACATTGCATCCAATTGCATTCATAAACATTGTCAAGCGTATATTTGGTTCATTATTGTGCCTAAGTCTCTGGTTGTGTCTCTTTTATTTCAGCTCCGCCTCCGGAAGTCAAGGAACCTGAGGTTTAGGTGTCCTTTGCTCGCTCCGTTGTTCCTTTTGCCTGCGCAGGTGAGGGTTAGAACCTATAGTTATGAATCCTATGGCCTTAATATAGATTGATTTCAAACCCTCGCATGTGGTATACTTATAATATGTATATTTATGGATGTTTAGGAATATGAGTCCGATTTGTGTACCACTATTTGAGTTTATGGAAAGATGTATACGTATGAAGCATATGTAAGCTTCGATTTGAATCCAGTACGTTTCATTTTAGTCTAGCGAGTTATGAGTTGCCCTGAAAGACGGGTTATTGGATTGTTTCTATTTAAGTTACGGGCCCTTGGATTGTGGGTAAGGGAGATCCCAGGACGACCATCGGAGTCGCTGGCTATGACCCCTGTGCGCATTCCATTTGAGACGTACGTGCTGTCGTATGGCGTATTATCTTGAGCCCCCGGTGAATAACCGGGTGAAGACACAATGGGGACTTGCTACCCCTTGTGTATATATATCCCTTTGGGTGAATATGGGTTAGCTACCCGGTCACCATAGAGTTGCGTGGATTGAATTTGATTTGAATCATTTGAGTCTAGATGGTGAAGGATACCCGTACTCGTCGGGTTTTACGTTTCTTTACGGTAATCGTGTAACGAGTTGGGCTTATTTGTATCTATATGTATCCTTTTGTTTCAAAATTCATTTTGGCTTGCAAAACCCCGACTCGGTTCACGATAGGTCCCATTTGCATCTATGCTATGCTCTATATTATGTATTTACTTGGCTTGTGTTGCCCCTTCACTCAGTCAAGTGGGTAGACTTACCCTCGTTTCTTCACTTCTTTTAGCTGCAGGGTACTCGAGCTAGGCGAGGAAGTCTTCGTGTCTTGGAGTCTTCTTAATTTAGGTCGAATTTGCATACTATTTGTATTTTCTTTTTAATAACCGCATGCTAGTATGTATTTTGAATACGGGTATGTATATTATGAAGACTCATGATTATTGTATCTATTTTGGGCTCGAAGCCGTTGTTGATATTATTTGATAGCTCCGCATGTTTTGGATCCTGTTTAGCTTTCGCATATATGTTTTATTATTTGCGTGCTCTGTTTAGGGTCTAGCCCCGCTTACCCTAGTGTGTGCGTGTCTAGGTCCCGTTCGCTCGGGTTTGAGCTCATGTATGGAGATCCATTTCGTATGTGGGTTTGGACCCTGGTGCGGGGGATGTTGATGGCCCGCGCTAGGTCGTCACATACTTTCTGCATTTGTGTGAACAAGGTTTCAAATTATGCGTTGACTAAAGTAGATCATATAACACACTACGATATATGTGCTGCCAAAAGAAGGATGAATTATGTGAACTTGATAAGTTTATTGCGTTCAGATTTGCATTAAATCAAAATATTGTCTTAAATTTACTTTTTATTTGAAATGCTACTTCTTGTCAGATTTACATTTGGGAACCAACTATAAATTGTTTTGGTTTAAAAAAAACAGAAATATCAGTGCCTCTTCATATAGCCATCTCTAAATAACACATTTTCTTCAAGTTTTGCACTGTGCACGTTCTAAGGCTTCTTTCTACAAACAAGAAAGGGAAAAGCACAGAAATAATATTAATTAGTGAAAGTGAGATACATCACTCATAACAACAGCAGACAAAAACTGAAATCTTGATCATGGAGTAAAAAAAGTTGAGCACTTAAACTCTTGTTAAAGAGGATATTTTCCTTTTTTTTTTTCTTACCAATTATCCTAAAAGGAATATTCACATATAATAGATTCTAAACATGCCTGAAATCTTCAAACCTTTCCCAGGCATTACTTCAATTTTACCTTTCCTTTTTGGAGATTATCAAATTTCAACAACAAAAGTCTACACTCTTCACAATCATTATCCCAATTCGTCACATTCAGCAGAATACAACATAAAGAACAGAAATATTAGTGAGGTATTAAATGCTAAGTGATATATGAGGGTTGTTGTGGGAGTGCATCATTGGCTTTTTTTGTTAGTTTAACACTTTCATAAATAGATCTTAAAAAGTAGGGTTGGCTACAGATGGTTTTAATCCTTTCAAAACGATGAACGTTGCTCACAGTACATGGCCGGTCATTTTTATTCCATATAATCTGCCACCTGGAGATTGTATGAAGAAATCATTCTTTTTATTGTCATTGCTAATACCAGGCCCTTCTAGGCCAGGTAATAATCTCGATGTTTATTTGCAAATATCAATAGCCGAGTTAAATAAGTTATGGAAAAGTGGGATACCTACATTTGATTCTTCTTCTGGAGAGAATTTCCAAATGCGGGCTGCACTATTATGGACTATTAGTGATTTTCCTGATCATGCTTCTCTATCAGGTTGGAGTACTAAGGGAGAATTAGCATGTCCCGTTTGTTATAAGGATACCAACTCTGTTTGGCTAGATCACTCTCGCAAGTTTTGTTACATGTGTCACAACATCTTCTTACCCGAAGATCATCCTTACCGAAATGATAAATGATCATTTGATGGATTAGAAGAGCATCGAAAAGCAGCCCCTTATTTGAGAGGATCTGCAATACTTGATGATATAAAAGACATTGAAAATATCTTTGGGAAGAAGGTGGGTGATCGAAAATTACCCTATAATTGGAAGAAGAAAAGCATTTTGTTTGAATTGCCATATTGGGAAACGAATTTGATGAGGCACAATCTTGATCTTATCATATTGAGAAGAATGTTTGTGATAAAGTATTGTACATTAATGATAAACTAGGCGGAGGAATGTTTATCTTTTTGCTCATTATACTTTAGTGAAAAAGTAGAAACTAGACGTAACCGAGCTAGCAGAAATGATGATGCTGGATTTGTAGAAACTACCTTGTCAGGTATTGATATTTTCTCGATATCTGGATGTCCCCTATGGAATGGAACGCCAATAGTTTTGGACAACGACCAATTAACAAGGGCTCATCGATATGTGTTATTCAATTGTAATGATATTCAACAGTATAGAGAGTAAGCTGCATTAAACCCCATTTCTTGTTATAATTGGTATTTCAATTCCATTCATTAGAGTGTACTATTAGTCATATTTCCAATTCTGATTTGTTGTTATACTTAAATGCAGTGAACATGAAGCTGAAGTTAGGCGTAAAAAACGTCGTTCTACGGAGCATGAAATCAAACGAATACATGGTGATTTCTTTGCTCGTTGGTTTATGGCTCAGGTAAGTAAATAAAATAATTTATAATAGTTAAAGGTGTTTCTCCCTGTTTAATGGGCTTCTTGGTTTTTCTCTAAAGGTGCTTCTCCCTGTTTAATTCTGATAATTGCTGTCATGCTTTACATAAAAGATGCAGTCCTATATATTCCAAAGATAAACTAAATAAACTTACAAGAAATTCAAAAGGGGATAACATGTGAACTTAAATCTACAGAGTACTTCTTCTAAGTAACCTGTAACACCTCTTATCTTTCTTTTCTTTGATACCCCAATATTTTTTTGATAAGCCTTGTCCTCGTTGAATGTGTCTACTGCTTCACCACTACAAAAATGGCCATGTACTTTTCTGGTTTCACTTTCATACACTTAAGCTGTAGCAACTCTGTAATAAACATACCATGAGCAACATCCACTTTGTTTTGACGCATTGCTCTTTTGAGTGGTGCTTTGTTTTGATTGACTATTTTGATATTCACTATTCCCCCTCAATTGAGAAAAGTTCCACTGCATGTTACCTATTTATTTTTTTCCCCTGTTTACCAGTTGAGGTTTCGCATATATGAATTTCTTTTGAGTGTTCCTGCACCCTTATTATTATATAATTATATTTTTAATTATAATTATATTTTTAATGTAGATTGAAGAATTGAATGGACTTGAAGACGATTTAAAGTTACTTGATTTGAAGAAACTTGCAAGAGGACCTGTTCCTGTTGGTAGAAGATATAAAGGTTTCAAAGTAAACGGATTTCGTTTTCATACAAAAGAAGTGGAAAGAAAAAGAAAAACTTAAAATTGTGGAGTAATGGTTAGTGCAACTACGACGAGTTTTGCAAGCAAAAAGGACAAGAGACCTATCTCTCAAGAAATGGCGTACTATGGAATACTAACGGATATAATTGAATTAGATTATACAGGGGGTAAAAGGGTTGTATTATTTGATTGTGACTGGGTATCAAAAGGAAGCAGGCTTAAAGAAGATGAAGATGGGTTTACACTGATCAATTTTTCAAATATTAAGCGTCAAAATGAACCTTATGCTCTTGCATCTCAAGTTGAACAAGTATTTTATGTTGAAGATCCGAATGACAAGGATTGGAAAGTTGTGATTAAAACTAAAGCTAGGGAAAAGTTTGATGATGATGCTGACACCATTCTGCAAAGCAAAACTTGCAGTAATCTTCAAATTAATGAAAATGAAGATGTTATGTGGATTCGTGACGGGGCCCCGAGAATTCCGGTTGACAGATTAGAGAATACTGATTTGGAAGAAGATGCAGGATATGTTTAGATAATTAAGAGAAAAATTAATAGAATTTTTTATTTTGTTAATTGTTTTTTATTATGTGTACATATTATTTGTTATTTAGTTTAGCCGAAAATTGTGTTATAGTTATGACAAAAAGTAAGCATGGTAGAATTAAGGCTGTTAGTCAAAGGGCTCAAACACATTCACTAGGAGCAGTCCGTGAACAACAAGAAAATCCTGGTATGTCAACTTTATTCAGTGGAACAACAATATATGGTTTGTTAACTGTGAACAAGTAAAGTACTTCATAATCTGTGTTGTTGTTTTCTTTATATATAGTTTCTTTAATTTGTTGCTTGTTGCTGTAAATGGCCTAAAATTGTTAGGTAAGCTTAGTTCTTTCCAACACTTTCAATTTAGGTAAGCTTTGAGGAGTAGCAACATTATTTATGACATGAAATATAACATCTGGTTCCCTGCAGTTAATATTAACACATTAGGCAAAACTAAAAGTAATAATGCCTTGAATTAGTTGAGAACAATTGGTTGTATGGACTTGATCATGTTATGGGAATTCAAGAAATGGAAAAATGGTTAAAAATATGAAGAGTAAGTGAACTATTATGTAAGAAGAGCAGATCAGCAGAGGTGCGATGCTTTGCTTTGTTGCTTTTACTTAAAAGAGGTTAAAGACACCCTCAGCATCCATAAACAATAGTTCCCATGATGAAGAGCCTAGCATACAGAGTCCAGCATACATAGTTTTATGAAGGCCTATAGTAAGCTTTAATTTGTAATTCAATTTAGTTAATTTATATATTTTTAAGTAGAATAACATCATATTTCAAAATTTCCAAGAGGTGGTCTTTCTATGTGTAGTTCAAGAATAAAGCAGAACACATGCTTCAAGCCTTCAACCTTGTTTTCACAATCTACATGAGGAAATTGAACATATCAATTACACTGTTTACTGCAGTAATTACACTTTTTATATATATTATATGGTCCTTCTAAAATATATACTCGGTGAAATTTATGTATTTTATTGTAGTGCTAGAAACTGATCTTAGACAAGCTAAACATAGAAGAAATTTCAATGGTGACTCTTCATCCAATATTCATTTAAATGATATAAATGATGTGGATCTTCATACTATAGGTATACTTTAATTTGCATATACATTTTATTTGTTGATTATCCAGATTCTTTATGATTATAAAATCGATTTCTTCTTAATAGGAAGTAATGTTGAGAAGAATACACAGGGACCTACTATCATGCGTCACGTTTGGGGTAGAAGAGAACCAGTTGAAGTGGAGTTTGATGAATTTGGAAAGCCTATTGGCCCAAAGAAAATCGAATATGTTGAGTTCATTGGTACTCTAGTGAGAAATGGAATATTACTTCCACTTGACTATGAAGATTGGCATGAAGTACCAAAGTCTATTAAAAAGAATTTGCTGGATTTGATTAAGGTTACAAACAACTCTTACCTTATTTTGTTTGGTATTGCTGAAATTTATAATTATTGTTGCTTATGATGCAAAAACAATTAATTTTCCATGATTTAGGAGAAGTTTACAGGAACACTTGACTTTGAAGATGTTTCTTGGACAACTTTATCAAAGAGTTGGAGAACGTGGAAAAATCGCGTGAAGAGTAAATATTTTGATCCTAACGCCTCAATGGAAGAAAATTTACGCAAGCGGCCTAATACCGAAGATTAAAGAGTAATTTCGGACCAATGGAAAAACTGTGTTATATATTGGAGTAGTGAGAAAACACGGGTAACAAAACAATTTAATGCAAGGAAGACAATGATGCACATTACGGGCAAAAGGAGTTTTTCTTATATCAGAAATGAAATGAAGGCTTTTCTTTTATTTCTACTTATTTTTTTACAGTTTTCAAACTTAATGTGATTTTCTAATTGAAAGTATATGTTTAGTGAACAAAGGATATCAAAGGATGTAGCATGCGATAATGGTGAAGATAATGCAAATGAGGAGGAAAGGAATGACGATTCGATGGATGATGAACCGAGTAGGATGGATTTATTTGAGAGATGTTATACTAAAAATGGAGAAATATCGAATTCGATTGTTGCAGATTCATGGGTAAATCGAAATGCTAAATTATATTATATTATTTCTCTGTAATTGAAGTTTAAAATTTATTTTGTTTATTTTCAGCAAAAAATGCAAAGCAAAAAGTCTGAACTTGCTCCTGGCACAAGCGATACATGACCCAATGATATATTTTCTCAAGTAGCTGGAGAAGATAAAGGCGGGAGAGTTCGAATGTATGGGTATGGAGTTAATAAATGTGATGTGTATGGTGAGGTGCCCCAGCGAGGCAAGTCTTCTCGAATGCAAATGAATTACAAGAAGGATATCAATGAATTGAAGAAAATTGTACTAGAGCAAAAACAACTTGTACTAGAGCAAAAACAACAAATAGAAGAACTTATGCAAACGAACAAGCAAAGAGCTTCAAATTCTTCTCCTCCGGAAGTTTGCAAGGTCCCTTCGTCATCATCTCATTATCATACTACTACTGCTCGTCCCACCAACTCATGGACTGAAAAAGTATCTTTGCAGGTAATCGAACTATAAATCTGTTTAAGTCTTAGTGAATCAAATGTTATCAAATTATATTTTCTTTAATTTACTATGCGAATGTGGATAAAGTGGAAATTTTTTATAATATACTTGTGGCATGACTAAATCAGCCTAGGAAAACTTATTTTGCATTGATTATCTCCATCCACCATGGTACTCCATCGATGCCTTACATTCCAGAACCTTCTCCTCCTCCCACTCAAGAAATACATGCCAAATAAACATAAGTATGTTTGAACTGTTTAGCTTTTACGAGGATGCTTAGGATATCTTTCTAATCATGTTACTGTTTCTTTTTCGATATTGCTGATGCACTTCTATGAATGTGTATAACTTTGTACAAATCCTTTGTTTATAACTTGCTAATGGATCCTAGATGTTATTTGACTAGAGCCTTGAAAATATTCAATATTTACACTCCCAGCTTTGCTTATACCTCTGCTTAATGATTGGGAGCAAAAATATGATCTATGCCTGTGACGCCCCGATCTTTCGGCGGCTTAGGATTGTTTAACATGTTATTAATTACGCGTTTAAATTTATTTAATTATGTAATTACGTGATCTATCTTGTTATTAATTGAATATTTGTTAATGTGATTTATATGACCTAAGTGAATATGCGAAATAATTGAAATGATTGATTGAATGAATAATGTGCGCATGACTGATTTGACCGTATGCCTTTTCTTCGTGTGTTGAACTTGGAAATTCTTGAAATTTGAATGTATGTTCGATTTACATATTCTAATTGTATGCATGAGTTCTTGATTTAATTTTGGAATTTATGTGGCATGCATACTCATTTCATTTTAATTGAGTGATGAAAAGGGGGTTAACGAGCACTTAGCACACCTTTCGTTCCGGCATGCATATCTTGAGCTCGGAAACTCGAAATCGAGTTTTGTCACCTCCATTGAGCTTGAATCGATGATTCGGACTCAATGGGATTATCCTTATATTTTTCTAAAATTGTTCGGACCCTTGCATTTTGCCCGGAATCCACTTAACCCATTTAAATTCGGCCATAATGACCCTTGCTCACTAAAAATGACCTAACTCTTTCGTTTTAAGTCCAAATTTGGTGATTCAAAGGCCCACATGATCCTTACTTCAAACCCATCAGATAAAATGTATTTCATCCCAAAATTAATCACCAAATTCAGGGAAAGGAAGCAGCAAACCGAACTAATATACAAAAATGGCCATAAATGAGTCCTAAACGTACACGCACCTATTAAACACACCTATGAACCTACCCTTGACCCTAATACCCACTTGGA
Organism: Lippia alba; assembly: GCA_037834125.1. NCBI lineage: Eukaryota > Viridiplantae > Streptophyta > Magnoliopsida > Lamiales > Verbenaceae > Lippia > Lippia alba. The sequence continues at coordinate 1,597 of JBBMKE010404919.1, read as the reverse complement.
CTCATCTCTCTCTCCCTCATCAGCTTCCCAACCGAGCCAAACCCCCCTCACACTCTCCCCATACAAAAAATATCTCATTTTCTAGAGAAAAGAAGAAGAAGGAAGAAAGCTCACCTCCCACTTCCATTGTTGTGCCCTTCAAGCTCAAGAACCCTCATTTCTCTTGCATATCTCTTCAAGGTGATTACAAATTTGAACTCCTTGAATTCTTGTGATCTTTTCCATGTAAATATTGCAAGCATTCTTCATGGATTTAGCATGATTGAACTTGGGGGTAAAATAAGGGTTTTGGGGATTCTTGTGTTTCTTGCATATCCATGGATCTTGTTGGGATTTTCATGCTTCTTTGATGTTTCTTGGAGCATTTATGAGGTTATATGGGCATGATTTACTTGGTGCTTGAATGTGGAAGATTTGCCTTGAATGCTCTAAATGGGTTTATATGAATTTGGGGGATTCTTGCACTTCTATGAGTTTTCTTGCTCCTATAAGCATATATGATGAATCTTTTTGCCTTTCCTTAAGTTATATTTGGATTTCTTGGATAGAAATTGTTTGGGTATAGTCTTGTCTATATGCTTGGGAAGGGGTAAGTTGGGGGAATGCATGAAAGTATGGTTTGATGCTCTATGTATGCAAGATATGTATCATAGGAATGATTCATGGCATGAGTGAAGGTTTTGAATTGGTTTTGCCCCTTAAAGTATTGTTCTCCTTCATCCCCCTATTTGGTAATTGTTGGTTTATTGAAGTATGAAGTGTGTATGTGAGTTCTTGTGCCAAGAATGTGATTCTTTGATTCATTATGCACTCATATATGTCATATTACTCCATTTACGACTTTATGACCTTTATGCATGAACCATTGAACGTATGAGCTTGAATTTCATTTCTTGATTGCCTCTTAATGCCTTGACATGTTAATGTATGAGATTATGACCTTAAGATAGTTTTTAGATTGAGTTTTAAGCGTTCTTGGGTGCCAAATCCATACCTTAGCCTTTTTGGGACGTTTTGAACTTGTTTTGGAGGCTGGAGAGGATCAACGGCCGTTCGAAACTCATGCCTAAAGTCCCAACGACCGTTGAAGTGAGGAAGTCGCTTTAAAATTCGTCTGCCTCATTTCAACGGCCGTCGGTTTTGAAGAGTAAAATATCAACGGCCGTTGGTCTTGCCCTGCATTCTGATACAGTTTGTTTTGCTTCGTTGAACCCTCATCCAGACTCAGAATGACCTGAAATTTTGATCATACAATCCTTTTGAAGTCTAATTCAATCTCCAATTGATTCACCTCAATATCTTTTCTATATTGTGAGATATAACCAATTCTTTTTGGTATGGCTAATCGGCACTCGTCCAACTTCGCACCCGTGCCATTTTCACCTCGCTTTGAACTATGATTTCGTGCCACCTATTATTAGAAAGCCCTGTGTGTCTAGTTTCATCTCCAATAAACAAAACTCAATTTCAAGTTATATAACTCGAGATATCTCCATTTTTCTACAGCTTGCGCATTTTCGAAAACTGTCGGCTTTTGCTAAACCTTGCCAAAACCTCTTCCCTTACGTTTCTTTCACTTCCTTGGCACCCATATGTG